>JAHREE010150751.1:0-10509 GCA_033628505.1 Tringa tobata | reverse complement strand
AAATGGTTAGAGCCTCATACTGGACATGTTTCCACTTGCCACCTGGTCCTTCATTTCCGTATCGAGAGGTTCACGTAGAGAGTCAGGATCTGTCTGGTACAGGTATAACAGTAATTACCACCTGGCACTGGTTTTTCAATGCTCAAATCCCACATCATTCAGGTTCTTCTTAAGGGTTACTTTCTCGTTGGTTAAGTTACCCTACAGTTGATTGAAAGCTCGGAGGAATCACCGCGCCATTCCAATTTTAAATCATCTCTTACCGCTTCACTGAATTCCTGGAATCCAGTAAAACCTCTGGTGATGAATACACTTTTACATTCCAGATCTCCTTTAGCCAGGAAATTGCAGAGAGACAGCGAGGAGCACTCAGTGCTTTGGTGAGCAGTCGGCAAGTCAGGGTGAATACTAGAGAAGCCACAAGTGACTATTTGATTCTGGAAGCCTCCTGTATCTCTGGAAGTCATAAAATACAGATGGGTAATGGCTTAACGATGAGGTCAGTCTTTGATTCATTAGCTGACAGCAGAATCTAAGCACATATCCCAGTTTTGAGGCGTGCTGCTAATTCAAGCTTAAAAAGATGGGCAGAGTTTTACCCCAAAGCGTAAGTTTCTGTGGAGCTGGATTTTGATTTTGTATGTTTTTGCAATGATCTGGAGATTTACTGGTAATTACTGGTAATCTTAAATTAAATTAAAATTTTAAAAATTCTGGTAATCTTAAGCAAAATATATTCTGAAATGCCATAAGCTTTTTTTGGAGGGGTGGAACTTAAACTTCAAACGCATTGGGTCAGCCACTGGAGCTATGTGAATTTGCACCAGCATCTGACCATTTGCATTTCAACCCCACGTTGTGCAAGAATCTGTGGAGAGGAGAAAAGCCTGCTTGCAGATATTAAAACGTGCTCCAAAAGCAGGCATGAAACTACAGGCAGAATTTCCTCTTTTGATCTCCCAACTCCAGTCGTAGCTCCGCTTCCCTGCAGCAGAACTTCCCTCTGCCTGCAGCCCCCCCAAAAAACCCCTATCCATCCCTGCCCCAGATCTTTCTTCAAACATCTATTCCTACTTCCCCCCCCCCCATTTCCCCTTCCCTCTATCCCCTCCCAGCCTCACTTAATCCTTCACCTCATTTTCAAAAGTCCCTTCCCTTCCTGATCCCACCCAGTTAATCAAAGATGAGGGTATCTAAGACACTCCTTTAGGGATCAGCTCTCCATCTTAACTGGAAATTGTGACAGCAACTCTGCTTTGTAAAATACAGGCAGAGGAAGATGGAGGCACCCAGGGAGAGCGAGAGGGGCACCGCTGAGAGGTGGGAGGGGGGGGAAAAAGGGGAGGTCATAAACACTGCTCATTCACTTGGGCCTTTGGAGCATGAAGGAACTTGCTGACAGAGCAGGAAATGTGGAAAGTAGCGTGGTGAAGGCAGACAAACACCCCAAGCGCACCAGAGCGTGTCTCCAGACTGGCAAAAATACCTGCAGAAGTCACAGGACGAGCTACGGGTCCTGCCCCTCGTTGCCAGTACAAGCCAGTGAGTGTACTGGTCCCAGTGACAGTTGTGTGCCAGAGCCTTCTCGGGTCTGTCTGGGGGACTCTTCCTGGCCTCAGGTGTGAAGAGGTTCTCCAGGCTGTCCCAGAACCATGGTTCTGCTCTTCTCTCCTAGATACAAAGAAATCAGAGAAAAAAAATAAGAATAGGACCACATTGCCCAAAATGTCCATTTGCTGCCCAGAACTGTGTTGCCAGCAGAGAAGTCTGTGACAGGTTTTCCCTCCAGGATTCAGCTGACAGAGTTGCAATGGCTTTATAATCCACACTCAGAATCACTGCTTTGTCCTATAATTTTCTATACATTTTATTCTGTCTATTTTGCCATAGACCTATGATGATAATCTGAGAGCACGGGGAAGAACAGAGTAGAAAAGGATTTACACGTAACTTGAGCTCAACAACTCCTGCTGGACCAGTAAGAAATCCAGGAAACCACTTTTGAAAGTGAAATTAATCCAAATTATCCCAAACTATGTTATTTTTTTAAAACGTCCTTTTACCTATAACTGGGGAGAAATAAAAAGGAAAGCAAAGTAACAAGGGAGATGACTCTGAAAGTCTGGTAAAACAGACTGCAGTAAACTTACCTTTCATTAGGGGCTGTCTGAGTTTAATGGGACGTCTTATAAAGAAAATAATAATAAAAATCATTTAAAAATCAATTAGCTTTTCCTCTCTTTATTGATTTTTTTAAAAGTATGCCTCTGGAGAGCTTCCACTTCCAGTATCAGGGTTTAAAAAAAAAAAAAGCTAGGTAATGCAAGAGACAGTCTGAATGAGACATCAGCCAGGGACTACTAATCCAGGGCTATTTATTAGTCAAAACCCAACAAAAGCAGCTCGTTTTTTCCACACAGAAAGTCTTGGCTGCATCAGAGGACACTGTAAAAAGAGGAGGGTGAGCCCGAAAGAGACTGTAACGGTGTCATGGGACAACAAAATTAGATTCTTTCACTGGTTTTGCTGAGTTTATTCAAACTAAATGACTCCCAAGGACCCGATCCTGCGCTGACCGAAGCCCGCGAGGGATTTGCCACACTTTTCCGAGAGAACAAAACCAGCCCTTCGGTCACAGCCCCCCCCTGCCAGCTTTTGTTTCACACCCTGCCAAAATGTCATCGCTCGAATCACTTCAGTAGCTTGAGCCATTTGAAACTGGACTGAACCAAGCCCTGGAGAATAAACTGCAGAGAGAACTCTCGCCCTGCTGCTTTCCCTTCTCTCTGCTATTCCGCCTCACCGGGTTACATGAACAGCAACCCAAAAAAAAAAGCCTGGAGCACTGACAGTCGTGGAGTCTCTGGGCATTTTGGATCCTTCACAAGCTTGGAAAATATGAAACCCATCATTCTTCACTTCTACCTATTTGCGTTGTGTCCAAGATGGACTAGCATCCATCCATGGTGGATCCATTGTGTCCAAGATGGACTAGCATCCATCCACGGTGGATCCATTGTGTCCAAGATGGACTAGCATCCAACCATCCTAGATCCACTAGGTGGATCATAGCACAAAGATTATAGAGCAGCTGACTTCAGGTGTTTTGGAAAAACGACACTGAATGGCAGCTTCAAACATTGAGTTAAATTCTATTAAAGGGCAAAGCAAAGGTTCCTTCAGCAACGTAACCTGTACTGACCCCCCTCACACAAAGTATCATAAAACCAGCAGGATAATTCAAATTTGTGGAGCAACATTAACTCATCATAGAATCATAGAATTGTCTAGGTTGGATGGGACCTTTAAGATCATCTAGTCCAACCATCAGCCTAAATCTGATTCTAAAAAAAAAGAAAACCAAACATAAAACCCCCACACCACAACCCATCACTAAACCATGTCTCTAAGCACTATGCCAACCTGTCTTTTGAAAACCTCCAGGGATGGTGCCTCAACCACCTCCCTGGGCAGCCTATTCCAAAGCTTAATAACCCTTTCAGTGTCAAAATTTTTTCCTAATATCCAATCTGAACCTCCCCTGGTGCAACTCGAGGCCATTTCTTCTGCACCCATTTCGCCAGGTAAAGAGTAGCTTTGATAGCTGATCCATCAGAGGGAGCTATAAAAACTCAGGGGAAATTTGGCTAATGACAGTGACACTGGTGATTTAATTATACTGGTTGGTCACACTAAAATGAAAGTTACATTGGAGATAGAGATCACTTCAGGCCTGCCAAGAGAGCTGGCCCTGCAGAATTCCTTTGATATGATGCACATCTTCGTGCTCTCCAAAGCGCTGATGAGTCAGGGATTGTTCTGCAGGACACAGGAAATCTTCATAAATTCATTTTATTGCTTAATCTTTTGCAATTGCTTCCTAGTATGTACCTGCAGGAACTGCAAAATGACCACATACAACTCCCTGAGCTTTGTCACTGGCTGCCTCAGCATACTATCAACCTCTTCCAAAACTGCCAGGGTTAAACTGAGGTTTTGGGAACATGCCATCCTCTAACCTTACGTTCCTGTGAAGCTGCCTCTGGAATCAGAGGAACGTCAAGTTGCGCTACTCGTAGAAGAATAACTTCAGGTAGGATCTTCACTTCAAACAAAATGCATCAATGTAACAGGCAATAATTTCTTTGATGAGGTTTCTGTCCTCAATCTCACCATTTTGTCTGGGTGTGTTGATTAACAGTTTTAGGGTTATTATGTTTTTCCCTTTGCCACATTTTCTGGGATATATACAGATTCGTATCAAATTATTCAATTCTTACTAAATAATTCACTTCATCAGCATAAATTAATCACCAAACCATCCTATGAGAGGTATTGCAGATGGGGAGAATGAGGCAAGAGCTCAACCAGTAGCCTCAGGCCACGCAGTGAAACTGCTGCAATTAGGCTTCCTGAATCCAGGAGTTCCTGTCTCCCAGATCCCTTCTCGGACTAGATCAATCCTCCAAACTGCTTCCAGTTACAGCAGGTAGAAACCAAGTGGAACAGACCTGGATCGATGCAGTCACACAGAGCATCAGGCAGGTGAACTAGAGGGAATCTTCAGCAGGCAGGTGAACTGTAGGGAAGAAACATTTAATTAATTTAAAGCGGAGGGCCATGAAAATCATTAGAGGGCTGGAGCCCCTCTCCCATGGAGACAGGCTGAGAGAGTTGGGGGTGTTCAGCCTGGAGAGGAGAAGGCTCCGGGGAGACCTTATAGCAGCCTTCCAACAACTACAGAGTCTCCAGGAGAGATGGGGAGGGACTCCTGATCAGGGAGTGGAGAGACATGACAAGGGGTAATGGTTTTAAACTGAAAAAAGGAAGATTTAGTTTACATATTAGGAAGAAATTCTTTCCTGTGAGGGTGGTGAGACACTGGAACAGGATGCCCAGAAAAGTTGTGGATGCCCCATCCCTGGAGGGTTTCAAGGCCAGGCTGGATGGGGCTTTGAGCAACCTGGTCTGGTGGGAGGTGTCCCTGCCCATGGCAGGTGGTTGGAACTTGATGATCTTTAAGGTCCCTTCCAACCCACACTATTCTGTGATTCTAATATTGCCATTTGCATCAGATTGGCAGCCTCTCTCCAAAGGCCTTGCAGAAAAACATGATACTGAAACTTATTCTCTGTTGATGGTGGCCTTTATCCCACCCAGGCTGGAAGATGTAAATGGCTGTAAAGATAAAAAGGGCCTAGGGGGTTAAGGTAAATAATTTTCAAAGAAGAGTGCAGAAAGTGAGCCAACTGCTGATGTATGCAGACTGTGTTTGAAAAAGTGTGGGAAAGCTGCTTGCTCACGGAGAACTGGGGTTGGGAACATTTGAGTTACATGATGGACAATGCTCTGTTGTGAAATCCGTGTATGGAGGATTTCTGATTTTTCGCCGGTATGCCTAGATTTCTGGGAAGAGCACATGTAATTAAACCATATTCAAGAGGACCGTGCTGAAGTAATTGTTTTTCCCCTTCAATTTTTTAAGCGGGTAGAAAACAATGAAGCTCTCAGTTCTTTACACTTCACAGGGGAGAACGTACAAAGAGCTGCTTAATCTCTTTCAGTTCAGCTCTTTCATTCTCATGGGTATCCAGTTGCAAGGTATCCGTATCCGTCTCGGAATTCTCAGCCGATGCCCAAAGCAAAGTGCATCCAACTGTAAGCTCTTGTTTTAACACGCCTGGTTCAGGACCGACCAGGTTTCGGCACGAGCATGGGAGGGTTGCTCTGCCTAAATCCGTTCAGCGTTGGCAGAGGAGCAGTATCACAAAATCCAGCTGCCCTCATTGGGGTGAGGAAATGCTGAGTAAGCGCTTTCACAACGCCCGGGCTAATCTTAACGCTGACGTTTGCGATCCAGAAGGAAGCAAGCCACACAACTAAAGCAGACACATCACCAAAGGAAGATCTGAATGCTTCCTGATTGGTTTTCCAAATAATTATTTCATTTGCTTCTAAGAGGGACTGGCTGGCAATTCAAGTAGTATATGGTTTCCTTCATTGCAAACTGCAATTAAGGAATCAGATGGCAAGATATAAATCATTTCACAGCATCAGCTAGGAAAGAACAGTGAAACCAGACAATATTAGGGATTCCGATTAATTTTCTCCCTTTATTGCCAGGCAGTCTCAAATGCAAAGAGGAAAAAAAGGAACATAAATATATTTATAGCGAAGGTAATAAATTAACACCTGTATGCTAAATTAATTTGTTAAATTTGCTAAATTAAAATCCTAAATTTGGCTCAGTCACTTAGCAACAGCTGCATCAGTTCAAGACGTTTCCACTCCGCAGCTGTCACCTCGGGCTGGAGCTCCCATTCCTCTAGCAAAGGCAGCAGAAGGAATGTGTGTCTAAATTTTACCCGCTCCTCTCCAAAATCCAGCATCTTAACTCAGATGTGTCTTTATCAACCATCTGGGAGCTTGGATGTGTCGGAAGGTAGAAACCCCAGCACAGGTTTGTTCTGACAGCTCTGATGTGAAGCAGTAACCCACACCGGAGGGGCAGAACAAGCAGTTGCATATTTAGCTGCCAGAGCAATACCCACTGGAGTGGATCCATCGATGCCTGAAGGGAAGATGAAAGTAGAATTGCGAATGAGCATGAAAACGCCCAAGGAAATAAGGACAAGAAAACTTCTACTGGGTTTTTGTCAAGCTGTAACAAACAATTTAGGAGCTACTGGGTCTAAAAGAAGGAGACGAAGGGTTAGAGCACACGCCAGGGGAAAGGGAACTCTAGAATCAGAGAATGGTTTGGGTTGGAAGGGACCTTAATGATCACTGAGTTCCAACCCCCCTGCCATGGGCAGGGACACCTCCCACCAGACCAGGTTGCTCAAAGCCCCATCCAGCCTGGCCTTGAACACTTCCAGGGATGGGGCAGCCACAGCTTTTCTGGGCATCCTGTTCCAGTGTCTCACCACCCTCACAGCAAAGAATTTCTTCCTGAGATATAATCTAAATCTCCCCTTTTTCAGTTTAAAACCATTACCCCTTGTTCTATGGCTCCGCTCCTTGATCAAGAGTCCCTCCCCATCTCTCCTGGAGCCCCCTTCAGGTACTGGAAGGGGCTCTAAGGTCTCCCTGGAGCCTTCTCTTCTCCAGGCTGAACACCCCCAATTCTCTCAGCCTGTCTTCATAGAAGAGGGCCTCCAGCCCTCGGATCATCTTTGTGGTTTTAGTCTTGGTTCAAGTTCTCTTGGCTCCTTCATCGCAAGGCTGCTGCACCCTTGGGTATTTACTTGTTTCCCGATGTGACTGTGTGTGCTGTGGTGCGTGTCAGCTCAGCACTATCCCCTGTGAGGCAGGTGTGCTGGGATTACAGCTTCCAGACCACAGCCCTCAGCAGATGCAGACAAAGGAATGCTTATTCTGAGGATCCCAGGTAGGATGAAGAGCGATACAGGAGCTGAACTGCTTGCCAAGGCAGGATCCAGCTCGACGTGCAGAAGGAAAATTCAGAGCGCAAGAAACTTTGGCACCCAGAAAGAAATCACTTGCCTGGTGCTTGTGGAGGACCATGCTTGTGAACCTGCAGAGCTAAACTCCAATAGGATATTTCTTAAAATGTAATATTTTGATCCTTAGGTATTCCTATCAGAGGACACCACTGGAAAAAACAAATTACAAAAAACCAAATTAAGTTACAGTCAGAGAAAGAGAATCTCTGTGGGCTGGTGCTCACATTTTCTTGTACGAGTGGATCAGAAAAGTGGATTTCTAGGAGCTACAGCATCTCCATCTTCCCTGAATGCCCTCGAGCAGGGCATCGCGGTGTATCTAGAGCAACGGGAGAAGACAGTCTGCCAGGTGTCATCGTTTACTGCTCATCAGGCTGGAACGCCCTCAAACACCACGATGTTTTTTCCATGCTGTCCTTTGACAGGAAGAATTTAAGAATATCCATGAGAATAACACCACAGCCTCCATTGCACCATAATAAAATTTAGTCTAAGGATGATGCCTTCAACCTGCTCAGCCACACGGAAGCAGCTGGCACGCTGGAAATGCTGCTTATTGTACTAATCATCATCGTTTTTCGTTGTGTTGTCTCTCTTCATGAACAGAAAAAGACAGGAATCAGCCTTTCTCCTGTTCCCCTGTGTACATACTGCGTAGTCACAAGGGAGGCCACAACCTCTGGCTGATGCATTTCAGATTTCAAAACCAAACAGACAAAACATGCCCGGGCCATATGGTCATTCAAATTCTGTTAAATGCACATACCTGAGAATCACACCTGAGCCACACGTATCATGCAGACCTAGATCAAGGTCCCCATCTGATGTTTTCATCTGAACTGGCAATGGTGAGGCCACAGCTTGTAGGCACCACCATAACCAGTTCTGGGCTCCCCAGTTCAAGGACAGGGAACTGCTGGAGAGGGTACAGCAAAGGGCCCCAAAGATGATGAGGGGACTAGAACATCTCTCTTAGGAGGAGAGGCTGAGGGACTTAGGGATTCTTAGTCTGGAGAAGAGAAAGCTGAGGGGGGATCTGATCAACACCTATAAATACTTAAAGGGTGGGTGTCAAGAGGATGGGGCCGGTCTTTTTTTCAGTGGTGCCCAGGGACAGGACAAGAGGAAATGGGCACAAACTTGGACATAAGAAGTTCCACCTAAACATGAGGAGGAACTTCTTCACTTTGGGGGTGGCAGAGCCCTGGAAGAGGCTGCCCAGAGAGGTGGTGGAGTCTCCTTCTCTGGAGACATTCAAAACCCACCTGGACACATTCCTGTGCAACCTGCTCTGGGTGGACCTGCTTTGGCAGGGGGTTGGACTAGATGATCTCCAGAGGTCCCTTCCAACCCCATATCATTCTGTGATTCTGTGAGCTAAGCTTCCTTCAGCAGAGAGTGCTCATGCAGTAGTAAATGTGGAACAGAATATTTGTAAGGAAACATAAAAAAGAAGTAAACAGGACACTATTATTAAACACAGTCGGATCACAGGTTGCCAGAGGCTATATTTTTTCCTTGTTTTCTTCCCCAAATCCTGTAAGATAAAGTGATGGCTAAGATCACAAAACCAGCAGCACGTGATTAGGCCCACTTAGTAAGGGAAAATAAATTTAAACACATAAATTTAAATGACTTCAAAAAATAAATCAGGTCAGAAAGCAACTCAAATCCTCCAAAAACTGGACAGGAAGTCCTCCACTTCCAAAGTGTTTCCCCCTCTTTAGTCTCCCAGTTTTGTTTTGTTTGGGTTTTTTGGGTTGTTTTTATTTTTTTTTACCAGCACAGCTATTTGCAGGTGTTCAGGGCGAGCAAGAAATGCAGCTGAAATTACTGCTTTGTATGACGTGAGGAATGTTTCTAGCAGATTCCAGCTACAGAAGAAGTCTCCTGTCTGGCCAGGCACTGCCAAATGAAAAACTCTGCTGTTTTGCCTCACAAACTGGGTTGTTTTGCTGCCAAAACCTCCTTCTCTTTCCAAGCTCACCCTCTCCCTTCTCACTGTCCCACGCTGTTCTTACCCGACTCCAAATATCGGAAGAGAGTCCTCTCAGTCCCAACAAGGAATTCCAATTTTCTGCCTACTTCCCAGGGCATTTTTTCAAGCACATCCAGATACTGGTGTATAAATCAGGTTGATAAATCCAAGACTAACAGAGAGATTTTCCTTTTAGATCTGCTCTGCAAACCACTTCCCAAAACAGCTCATTAAGTCTTGGTCTTCTGGACAGGCTTGAGAGGTGGGCCTGTGCAAACCTCATGAAGTTCAACCAAGGCAAGTGCAGGGTCCTACACCTGGGACATGGCAATCCCAGGCACAAATACAGGTTGGGTGGAGAATCCCTGGAGAGCAGCCCTCAGGAGAAGGACTTGGGAGTGCTCATGGATGAGAAGCTCAACATGAGCCAGCAACATGCACTGGCAGCCCAGAGAGCCAACCACATCCTGGGCTGGATCAAGAGAAGTGTGCCCAGCAGGTCGTGGGAGGTGATTCTGCCCCTCTGCACTGCTCTCATGAGACCCCACCTGGAGTACTGTGTCCAGCTCTGGAGTCCTCAACACAGGAAGGACATGGACCTGTTGGAACGGGCCCAGGAGAGGGCAACTAAAATGATCAGAGGGCTGGAGCACCTCTCCTATGAAGATAGGCTGAGAGAGTTGGGGGTGTTCAGCTTGGAGAGGAGAAAGCTCCAGGGAGACCTTAGATTGGTCTTCCAGTACCTAAAGGGGCTCCAGGACATATGGGGAGGGAGTCTTGATCAAGGAGTGGAGCAATAGGACAAGGGGTAATGGTTTTAAATTGAAAGAGGGGAGATTTAGATTAGATATTAGGAAGAAATTCTTTCCTGTGAGGGTGGTGACACTGTGGAACAGGTTGCCCAGAAAAGTTGTGGCTGCCCCATCCCTGGAGGGGTTCAAGGCCAGGCTGGGTGGGGCTTTCACAGAATCACAGAATCTTCTAGGTTGGAAGGGACCTTAAAGATCATCTTGTCCAACCGTCAACCTAATTCTGACAAAAAATAAACACCCACAACAAACAAAA
>JAHREE010150748.1:235459-268566 GCA_033628505.1 Tringa tobata | reverse complement strand
AACTCACTTCGTGGAGGGTTTTCTCTCGGCAGGGGCTGGCGAAGGTGGCGAAGGAGGGCAGGATGGTGTCGCTGAGCGCCATGGTGCGGGCCGGGCGGGAGGGCTGACGGCGCGGCGCGGCGAGCCGCCCTCCCCAGCTTATAACGCGGGCTGGGGCGGCCTCAAGCCAATTGCAGGGAGCGAAGGAAACGCGTCCCGGACGGGGCGGGCGGGAGGCAGCGGCCCGGGAGCAGCCTAAATTTAGCCCCGGTATAAAAGGAGGCGGCGGCGGCGGTCCCAGGCCGAGCGGGGCGGAGCGGAGCGGGGCCGGGCCCGGCACGGCCTCCGAGCCCCCCTCGCCGCCGTCCCCTCAGCGCTGAGGGGCTCGCCGCCGGGCCGAGGGGCGATCCCCGGCCTGGGGTCGCTGAGGGGACCCTGCTCCGGGGTCGCCTCGAGAGCTGAGGGGGACAGCCAGGGGTCTCTGCCTCCCCCCCGGGGACGGTGAGGGGCTACAGAGGGGGTGCCAGCCCCGGGGACGGTGAGGGACCCTCACTGACATGAGGGGACCGTGTGTGAGACACCGTGAGGGACCTGCGGTGGGATGGGGGACACTGAGGGGGTCCCTGTCCTGGAACCACCAAGGGGCTGGCTATGACATGAGGGGACAGTGATAGGTCCAAGATCCAACAGAGACTGTGAGGGACCCTCTGTAGGATGGGGGACACTGAGGGGTCCCTGCCCTGGAAACATCAAGGGATTATCCATGATGTGAGGGGACACTGGTGGGTCCAAGTTCCAACAGAGACTGTGAGGGACCTGCTGTGGGATGGGGGACACTGAGGGGTCCCTGCCCTGGGGATGCTGAGGAAGACACCATGAATGAAGGGTTTGATTTTTCCCCTCACAGCCTGGATTTGTCCCTGGGGGGACATGGTGGGACCGTACCCAGAAAATGAGGTGGGGAGCAGGAGGGGTAACGAGCACAGCAATGGAGGCAGGTGCCCTGCTCCACAGGGCTGAGCTGGTGACAAGACACCTCTGGTTCTAGTCACCCTCGTGTCTCACGGACCCATCTCAGTACTGACAGAGAGCTGTTTAATGCCACTCTTGTACCGTCTCCCTGCGAGGAAAATGCTGGAGCCTTGCGTTTAATGGAAGTCCAGGTCGCTAGCAGAGTTTCCATTTGCTGCACAAAGGTTGCCAAAATCAACGTTTCCCTATGACATTATGAGAGAAATAATGCAAGTAGCTTCTGTGATCTCCTCTGGTCGTAGCCAATTTATGGTCCTGGGCTGGATTTTTCAGAAGGGAAGACTGTTCTCCTCCCTTACCTTGGCCTCTAGCTCAGATGCCCGGTCTGAAGGAGCTATTCTCCAATAATTTTTGATAACGTGCCCCAGACTCCTGTTTTTGAGGCTCACGGCTGCTTGGCAGCCACCCAAGAGCCAAAGAGCAAAAGTGGCAATTCTTAAAGGAGGAAAAATGATGATCTATCACAGGACAGAGCGATTCTTTGAGAGCCTGTTCAGAGAAAGAGCTATGCTTTCCCCTTAGCTCCTCTGTATTTCCTTTGCAATAACTTCTAAAAGGATTTCTAAGTGAGCTGGAGATCAGAGGTGGGTAGGAGAACAACTCTCACTTTTATGCGCTGTGTGCCCCACGAGGGGAAAGAGTGATGGCCCTTGATGGGCTCTGGTTCTCAGCAGCATTTTGAGCGTGTTCGCCAGAGCCCATCCCAGGCTTGTGGCTGTACGCAGCCATCTCAGGAAAGCACGGTTGCTAGGGTGAGTAAATGATCTTTACAATAGCTACACATGTTTTAAAATAACGACTATCTCTTGTTTAACTTTCTATACTTTTTATTCTAAAAGTTCACAGGATGGCCAGGAGGAGCAGCCAAACTTCTGTGACTGGAGCAGAATCAATACACTGAATGCATGGTAACGAAGTACACAAAGATGTATGACTCATAGCTATGTAATGTCACACTTGTGTAATCTTTCAATGTAAACTCTTTTCCTCTAATAAAATGTTAGTAAGTGCACAATACGTATATATGGTGCTGTGAGTCAGCCAAGAAAATACACTCTGATGAATTCAGAATGAATGTGAATGTTCCCTTGATAACACGCCCCGAATGTCTGTGTCGGTTTATGTGCTTGTGATTTCAGCAACAGCTATAACAAAATATTTTGTTTCTAGGATATACAGCAGTACGTGTAGGTTTCGCTGAGAAGCTCCAGTCGGATGCTCTCTTCCAGTAGGCACTGGAAGGACGTTTGTTTATAACACCACGCTGACGCTGTCACCTAACCCTGCTGTGTTTTTTCTTTGCATAAAGGAAATGTGTAGTGGGTAGTGAGGGTGAAAGCCAAGCGCACGAAATAATTCACTGCCTTTAGTTTCTTTTTGTTTTCAAGTAAAGCGTCGAAGCTAAAAAACTATAGCTATCCTAAACCTGGTGAGATGAATGTCAGAGTTTATTTACGTTGTGAGTCACTAGTTCTGTACAAAGTGAGTACAACTTTGCCATGACCTTCCACTTGGTCCGCGATCGTTGTGCTGACATTTTCGGGCTTTTTTTTTCTGTATGCAACGCTTATTTTAAATACATAAAGCCAAGACCCTGGCACCGATCTCACTTATGGCATCATCGATCAGGAGTGATGCCACTGGGAAGAATGTGCGATTAGAAAGTATTTGTTAATCAGCTGCGGGTAGAGGAGAGCTAAATGATGTGTGATTTGTCTTCCAGCCAAATCAAACGTAGGCTCGACCATTTTGGATGCAAAGTTGATTTTTCGAGGTGTTGCTGCCGATCTATCTTTGTTGCTGCTTTTACATCGAGGAGAAAAAAAAAAAAACAAAAAAAAAACAAACCAAAAAAACCCCCCAACAAAACCCACAACCAACTTTTTAAGGGATTGCAATCAAGATTCCCCATATTAAGAGGAGAATGAAAACGGGGGCTGTGTGAGGAGCTGCACCCTCGGTGGAAGCCTGCAGCTGGATGGGTTGGTGAGAATGGCCACGTCACCTGGCTGCTAGAGCACTCTGAGTCATTACAGAACTCAAACAAACAAACAAAAAGCTCCTTTCTCATGAGATTGTTCTCAGAAAATCCTGACTGCACCTAGAGCAAACGTAATAATAGCAGGGTAAACGAGCTGAGAATGAGACCTCTTAGCACCTCATTCAAAATGACAATACTGGTACCGCTGTGACGAACCACTTCATATTTAAATGAGGCAAGCATTATCATAGGATTTCCCTGCCTGCATCTCAAATTCCCATACTTCTGTTGACTATACAATTATTATTATTTTTTGCTAATTTAAACTGCACATTCTGAGTTAATACTTTTTAGAGTCTGCTCTCAAGGAAGATGTAAACAACAATGATGTAAACAACCACATAAAATGAAATATACAGGTATTTTTTGAAGAGGCAGTTCTTAATTTGGGGAGAGAGATTTAATCCTGCAGGCCTTTTAGCTGATTAAAGTAATGTCATGAATTAATTGGATAAAGGAGCCTTTTTGACCAGCCCTTTCATGACTGGAGCTGGTTCCCATTCAGGGACTTAAAAGACAGAGGCGAGCCATCTCTTTGATAAGCTGTAGTTGAAGGGGCTCATTAAGTTTGTAGTTTTGCTTTAATTTTTTTTTTGTTGTGATTCTCCTCTGAACTATGTGCATGTTTCCAAATTCTTTCTTGAGGGTTGAGCACTGGGAATGTGGAGCAGCAGACAGGGACGAGTCACCCCTCTTGAGCCTGTCACCACACTTGTTGTGCCCGTCCAGTTGCAGTGTTCCACTGAAGCTCACCAGTGAAGCCCTCTTCTTCCCCAGTTCTTCCATCGCATCTCAGCTTCCCACTCAAGGGCACCACCACCACCACGTCTATATGTGCTGCGCTCAGTGCTGGCTCGAGGCTTTTCCACTAGATTTAATGGATGGCAATGGTGACAGTCACAGTGGTGACGCACGGGGTGAGACTGCAAAGTGGAGCAGAGAGCCCTGGAGTCCATGGTGGGGGTGATGGGGGGCCATGGGGCAGGGCTGGGGAGCATCGTGAGAGGCTGGGAACAACTGGGATGAATCCAGCTTATTTGGGGCTGCACAGGTGGAAGGGAGAAACTGTGAAAAGGTACCACAAAAAGAGACACGTGACATTTGCTGTCTCCAGCAGAGCAATTTTGCTGCCCCAATGTTTTTTACCTTTTGGCTTAGGTAGGAACCTGTTTTTGTCCATGCCAAAAAGCAGAGCTGTTTGCATTTTTCATTGCTAGAAATACGGCCTGAAGCTTGCCTGTGTGTGGTGTTTGTTTCTGCCTGGATAGCAAAGCAGTTATAATAATTCTTTAACAATGGCGTGTTCTTCAAATTATGTTGAACTTCCTTGATCTTTGTCATCTAGGACTTTATCAGTAACAAGTTTCTGTTTTCTTCCAGGTCATTGTTAACAAAATTGAATGGTAAGTGATGATAAAAAAAGATCAAGAACTAATAAACCTGCTTGATTAAAATTTAAATTAGATTTCAAGATGTATCAGCTTGTGTTTGGACCAGTTTGCGTGTGCGCACCATATTGATTTGTCATGTTCTTGTTTCTTTGCTGTGAAAATCATACTGTGCCGAGGCAAAGCCCTACAGAGATTTGCTTGTTACATCAGCACCGCTGCCTTATTTAAAACACCTCTGTCATTAACTAAGCCGTCTTTATTTGTAGTTCTTTTTATGTATCAAGTCCTTCCAGTCTTTTGGCCGGGTTTGTATAACACTGACAGGCGTATTTGGGTCATTCTGTTTACCCTGTTAAAATATTGACATAATATTAACATTCTTCAAGTCACCTGGGGCTTCCCCACTGTTCTGAAATTGATTGATAATAAACATTAACCATCTGGATATGTCCTTAGTTGGTTCTTTTGAAACACTCACTTATAAGTTACCCAGACCTGGCAACTTAATATTGTTTGAGATGAGTAGCAGTTGTTTTAACATCCTCCTTAGTTACTGGAATGGAAAGTATTTCAACATCATTATTGTCTGATCCGAATACAGCATCTGGCTTTTTCCCAAAGAGAGAACAGAAGTATTTTCTAGCACTTCCGCTTTTTCAGCGTGGTTATTGACAGTTCTATCATTTCCATTCATTGCGATGGCAATCTTAATTTGTTTTAGTGAAAGTCTTATTAACTCAATTCACAAAGATTAGCAAATGTCAAGCGCCGATAACTTTGATCCACTGCAGGCTTCAGCTCAGCAGACTTCCATCCATGCAAAGGAAAAATAAGCTTCAATTCCATTTCAATAAATAAGTCGATTTATACAGAGAAAACCTTTCTCAGAAATATGCAAGAAAATACTGTTCCCATCATTAAAGTACGTTCATGGTTAAGTAATCGTGCAAAAAAATCAGCTGTTTGTTTAATGAATTTAATCAAGGTAATTATGTATTATTGCTTGAGTTTGCTGGGTGAAGAATGATAGCGTTCAGCTGTGAATGATTTTTTGTCATTTTTGATTCGGGGACTCTTTAAACCTAAACAATTTATGCCAGTGTGTTTAATTAACAGCTATGATTAGGTATGTAGCTGGTTTTCTGCCAGCTTTTGCTGCTGTGTGTGTTGAACGCACATATGCTGTCTTGCAGATGTCCCTTTCAGCTGTCAATTAAAAACACATTTGAGAGATTTTTTTTTTCTTTAACAGAATTGTGAAATGATACCAGAGTTTCAAAAGCTCTGCAAGTGTGTTTAATTGTATCGGCGAAACTGCTTAAAATATCAGTCACTGATTATGATTGGCAGATTTCAGTTGTTGCCAAATACTTTTTATTACAGAATCAAACCTCTGGTTAAGAAATGGGCAATAAGGGCGTGGAATAATAGGGGCATAGGTCGGAAAGTACCTATGTGGTTTCATTCAGAAAAATTATTGTTACTATTAACAAACATGTGGTGGCCTCCGCGAAGCCAGGAGCCCAATAAGATGAAGCTCATTTAATTGTGGGATAGAATGGGTGTTACAGTGTGAGATTTCCTACCAGTCACGTCTTTCCTGGTCTGCGTTTTAGGAGAGAACTTGCTTAATTGGTTGGAGATGACAGGGGAGAAAGTAAAACGATGTCTTATCTCTTCTGTCCACTTGGGACAATTAGTAATGTTGTAAGACATGCAGAGTTAACTGGTTTTAGAAGTGAGAACTGTGTTTGGGGTTTAATTAATGCAGGAAAAAAAATTCTGTTTGAGAGGACTTCAAAGAACTGATCAGAGGCACTTTTTCTCTCTTTTTAATTTGCGAGATGTGTTGCAGTCTGAGTCAGCGCGGCAGATGCAGATGGCTGTCTTAGCAGATTTTTTTTTGTCACTTTGAAGTTCACAGGTTTTAACTGGGGGAGGAGGAAAGAAGACTGGACAAAGCTTAAAACCAGCCACAAGCAGAGAATTGGGGTTTTTTTTCCCCTTATGCAGAATATAGATTATGGTTTTATCTGTTAAGTGGAGGTTTATACACCAAACACACAAAGTAGGATTTCATACAGGGCGTAGGGTGGAAAGCCTTGTTTAACATGACGAACATGTGGGGTTTAGTTCTCATTTATAAAATACCTTCTTTGTGCTGCACCTGTATTATTTATTAGTCATATGTCCTGCAGTTGAGTAATGGGAAATACTGGAGCAAGCATTTCATTAACTGTGACACTGTTAATTGGTATTGCTTGCTGCCTGGAATTACTTTCCCTGTTTGAATACATGGAAGTATGAATCAGAGCTCAGTGAATTGGCCAGTGAGAGGAAGACAGGCATCTTCGCATGATAGGCTGGATGTATAGAGCAGCTGATCTCATTTGTCTTCCTGGACTATAAAGTCCTTTTCAGACTTGGATCACTCAGTATTCAGAATGGTATATATTTTTTTTTTCCATGATGACAATTAGTTATATCACTATGATTAAGCCTTGAAACTTTAGTGGGATATTTTGGGATAGACTTTTTTTACAGACAGTCCATTGTTGTGACCATTTTTTTCCCTTAAGCTATTAATGCCTACCTTTTAGGATATTTATATATTTAAATTCCTGACTATATCTGAGCTTAGGAACAGTGTTTTGTGTTGTGTAGAAAATGCGTTCTGTTCAGAAACAAAACCTCAGCTTATTTTTTTCATGCACCTGAAAATTTACTCCAAGTTTTTCAGCTGAGATGCCTTCAAGGAATGTCACACTTATTGCTGACAGTAAGGTCTAGGGTGGAATTAAGTGCCAGTCATTAGGGTTGATACTGATTAAAATTATTAATATTTGGTGCTTTAGTAGATATAGTATCTACAGCAATTATTGTTTAAGAAAATAATGCTGTTGAAATCCCTTGAGCGGTTACAGCTATTCTTGAGCAATAAAATGCTTTTCAAGGGACAGCCTAATACAATGCAACTTTGTAGAATGAGTTGTGAAATTTTCTTTTCATTTGCCACATAAAGTGCCAAATAAATGTTTGCAATAAAAATACAAGCCTGGGAAGAATGTGTTTTGCCAATTACGGCATAATGTGGGCTACAAAGAAGTGTTCAGGATGGAGTTCAGTGTGGACGTTAGTGTCAGGTTACAGCAGGGAAAAGGGTGCCTTAATTTCCCAAATAACTAGTATGTGGTTTTTGTTGTGTTTTTTTTTTTCATTTCCCCATTTGCAAGGAAAATCACCGCCTTTGAAAGAAAAGAGATGGGGCCTAATGCTCTGCAAAATGAATTTAGCCAGGAGGAGCACAGGCGGCCTTCTGCTGGGTGAGAAACCAGTGCACGGGGACTGCAAAACACTGATTGATGGTTGCCAGTGCCTTCAGCTGGTGGTTGCCACATTTAGCTCCTCCAGTTGGCCAACACTTTGGGGGGGTAGGGGGGTGGGCACAGGGTGGGATTAAGGCTTCTGTAGCAGAAGTGGTCCAAGCCACACTGGGTCCAGCGGTAACAATTTAGGGGGCCCTTTCTCCTATTGCACAAGCGCTTGCGTGATTCACCCTCTTCCCTTTTTCTGAGTTTCATATCACAGAAAGCCGAGTTATTTTTCAACATAACTTTTACTTCAGCCTAAAGTTAGATACCGAAACACTCTGCCCGTAGCTACAGCTTAGCTCAGCCTGACAGCGCTCTTGAAATAAAGCCTAGGACCCTGCTTGCTAAAAAAAAAAAAAAAAAAACAACCAAAACCCATGCAAAATAAGTGCTGCCTTGTGCTCGGCCCCTTCGCGGGCTGTTTTCTGCCTTCTTCGGCTTAAAAACCACCTGCTCCGATGAGATGGCAAAGTGTCTCATTCACATGGAATCAGCGCGAAGCTGCCGGCCAAGAGGCAGCGGCGCGTATGAGCGAGAGGGGATCCTTCGCAGCCTTTATATACCAGAGTTATTTTTAACCACAGCCTCCATGCTTATTACAGAGTTTCCTCTCTCAGACGCTCAGGAAGCCCACTTGGCTCTGTTTCCTGCTAACATGCGGCCCTGGCTCACAAAATCTCTGAGAACAACAGGCCTGAGACTGCTCGGCTCCGTTAAAAAAACTGGCAACTTTTCAAGCCCTGACAGAAAACCTTTGAAAGCTCTGGATTTCCTCCAGCTAACGTATGAGGCTCCTACATCGGTGACAAATTAGACTGAAACAGCACAAAATGCTCCTATGTAAATAGCCTTTTTCTGCGTTCACCCTTTTAATAGTTCAAACATTATTTATAGTTATTTCTCTGGATGGAAAAATATTTTTATATTTTTCCAAAGATGGGTTCTAGTGAAATGTTTTCCTTGTTTGTTTGGGGGTTGGTGTTGTGGTTTTTTTTTCCTTTTTCCTTCGAGATTTTTGTGACAGTTTTCTTAGGCTCCAGGAGCAACTTTTCCTTCCTGGAAACCAGGACAAAATGGCTGTTGTGAGTTCTTCAGTAAAAGGCCTGTGTCCAGCGCTGAGCACAAGTCTCGAAACGTTGCCATTCCTCAACTATTAAATAATAGTTATAACAGGCACAACTGACTTCTGATTTCCTGAGAGACAACAGAAGAGGTCAGTTGCACTTTATCGGGGCCTTTACCCGTGTGTTTTAGGCATAACGTTAGTCCTTCGTAATTTTTTTTTTCTTGCAGATTTTTCACTGCAATTCCAAAGGGAATCCAGTTTCCAAAACTGCTTTCAAGTATCGGAATAGATTTGACCTTCAGTGCTGAGAAGGCTATTTTCTCCTGAGTTGACATTTTAAAACATGCGAAGAAATCTTACCATGAAGTGACTTCCCATGTCTATCAGTAATAATCACTTGGAATAACTGATAACTCCAAAACATGAGACTTAAGTGATTTTTTTTCATTTTCTAGGAGTATTTCCACTAGTCTCATCTTTCTCTGGGTCAGCGCTGCCTTAAGGGTTATATATTGCTCTGGGCATGAGCAAGAATCATCTGTAAGATCTAACTGGCCTCTCTGGTCCCAGGATTGTCCTCAGACACTGGTCGTTGGGAGCAGGTTCACTGGAGCAGGATGATGTCCCTAACCTGCCCGTTCTCTTCCTAGCTGGGCAGTAAGGTGTGTTTATTCTCCCCTCGCAATTTTAATAATCCCCAGTTTGTACACATAAGCTAAAGAATTATAAGGCTCTGTTTGTACTTAAAGGAGAGAGTGATGGAGAATTCATCCCACCCTGGGATGATAGGGACAGTTGTTAGACAGCTAAGGGCAATACTATTCCAGCTCTACAGACTTGTGGAATTCCCTCCTATTTTCTTTTTCCTCCTTAAAAGATTCTTTTCAGTCCTTCAGTCTCTTCATGTGCACCCTGAATAACTAATTTGTACCTTAGAGAAAGAAAAAATTAATTATTCTGGTTTTAGGGTTGACTGTCTCTGTTGGTTTTGTATGACAGCAGCATTTTTATCCTCTGCCTTTCCCTCAGAGTTTCGCTATTGTGTGGGAGCATCTCCAGTGGAAAAGGTCATCTATATCACGAAAAAGAAAGCGCAATTAATGTCTGTTTTACTGCTCTCAATAATGCTGTGCTGTGCTACACAAGTGACACCGAAATGCTGAACTGGGAGCTGGGTGTATCAAGCCCAATCTTGAATGATCTCTCAGATGACCCTTATTCTGATTGAAATCATTTTGCTGCCAAAGTTATCTACATTTCACACAGATGTGGGTAACTTTTGCAGTTGAAAATTACTCTTAGGAGAAAAGAAAAACGTAAACAGTTTCTAGGTGTAGGAGAGCTGAATCCCACGTTCTGTAGCTTTTAGCAACTCATGCTGCTGTTCATTTGTTGCTTGTTTGTGGCTTTTATCTCATACCATACCAAACAACTGGGCTTTGGCTGTGCCAGGGGCACCTTCCTTTGAATGAATCTTGGCGAGCAAGTCTTTGAAAGTCAGGATATCATTTTGGCAAGTGATCCTTATTTTGCAAATGTAGGTTTTGTAGTTACAATCATAGCTCAGAGATCTTGCCTGCGTAGTTTATGGAACAAGTAGTACGCAACAGCAGATTCAGGTTTATTTTCAGGCAGGAAACCAAGAGTGCAAAAATGCATCATGAACTGAAGGGTCAGGGTGAAGCCTTTTTAAAAAAGAATCAAGGTGGTTGGGTTGCGTTTATCACGCGCAGTCAAGCGGTCTAAAATTGACTTGTTTTGATGCTATTTGGAGCTCACTGTAATGAAAAACCGACTTTGTGCAGATTGACTTTCTGCGTCACAACCCGTCCTGGGATAGTAATACCAACGAGGACAATTAGTTTAACTGTCACTCACAATTGCTGTTTGTTTGTACTGGGTGGTTTATGGTAGAAACTGCAGGACAGCCTTCCATTCCAGCTCTTGCCAGTGGCCTCAGTAATTGCCCACTAGTCACTGAAGGACAGACTCACCAAGGACTTTCAAAGCTAGCTTACCCTCCTTCAAATATAACTGAAATTTATAGCTAGCAGCTTCTAAAATAACTCACATCACTACCACCTCCAAAAACAGCTCTGGGACCATGTGGCCTTGTGGTTATGGCTCTGGGGTTGTGGTGATGAAGTCAGAGATTCAAATCCAGTTGTAGGGAGATAAAAAGCTTCAAAGAAAGCGAAACTGTTTTTGCCTTGATTATGTGGAAATAATAACACCTCGTTTTACTTACACCTGAAAAACAAAATTCAGAGCTAAAAATAAGGTACCGTGCAGAATAGAGTGTCATGTCAGGAGATGCGCTGGGGATAAAACCATGCGGCTGGTATGAAGAAAGCTCATTCAAATTGGTGTGTCAGGGGGGTTTTGCTTCTCTTGGTACATAATATGGAGGTGTAGGATGATAAAAGCCAAGGTCTGAAGCCTCCACAGGCAACACAGTCAGAGACTAATGGGGTGCACTGTATTTTTGAATGTACTTTTCAGCTGACGGACTGTGGGCTTGGGGTTCGAGATGGGAAAGGACTTTGTTTCCTTGCCTGCTTAGAGCAGCCCAGAGGTTTCCCTGAGCTCTTAGGGGCCATTTGCAGTGCATGGAGGGAGCTGCATAAAAATCCCATGGATGCTATGCTGGAAGTTGTTATTATTATACAATAATTAGTAAATGTAAATAGAATAATAGCTGTATAACTGTACATTATGCAGGCTCGGGGTGGACAGGATGCTTCTTGCTGCTAGAAAGCTGCTTTCCTGGACTGTGGTGTCTGTGTCTTGTCTCACATTTTGGGGTCCTTCTGCTATGGGGTCCTGTAGGTTTTTTAATGAGTTGTCAGACAAAGCAGACCTGCTTCAGGTGGAGAACTTAAGAGCCAATGTCTCAGGACTAAAATAGTGTCCTGTAGAGAGGTATGTGTATGTTTGTGCATGCACACACATGCACATGATATGTATTCAAGTGTCTCAGGCCAAAGAGGACTCTAAACCTGTGCTAAATGTAATTAAATTGATGAGGTATTTGGCACAAGGAAGCACACAGGTCTTCTCAGCTGTAAAGTTCTGACTTCCCCCTCAAAATGCAGAATTATCACGAAGCCATTGCTGTCATGCCAAGTTATTCCAGTTGATACGTTTCTGGGGACCTTGCTGAGAAATCCTTGGGGGAATCTCTTTCAAAAACTGGGCCAGCTTCAACACTGGCTGTAGAAGGGACCTCCCCACCCCCCCAAAAAAGAAACCCCCAAAACCCATGAAAACCCCAGCCTTGTGATATTAACTTCCAGGTTTTGTATCCCGCGCTGATCATTACTTAAATTCCCACTGTTTACACAGAGTACAAGAGGATTTTTATCTTAAGCTGAGAGCGAAAGTTAGGTTAAAATCTCACTTCTTTGTACTTAGGATGTAAACGTGAATGCATATTTCAGGGCATAAATGTCTACTGAGTCTCTGCTACAGATAATAACAAGAAGAGTCTGTGGTGCTATTAATTCTAAGAATAGCTATTACTGGGTTATGATGACATCTAGAAGCCCCAAGTGAGTTTGTCAGATTTTTCTGATTTATTTAGTAGCTTTTCAATGGGAAAACATAGAGATGGTAATGAGCATCAATGGTACATATTGTCTCTACAGCGCACGGGGAAAATCCAAACCTGATTCATCAGTGACAGGCTTGGCAGATTATTTCTTGAACTGCGTCAAGATTTAGTCTACAGTAGAGGCAAGCACTGAAGCATTTACAGAAAGAGAACTGATGTTTCCGTTGTTGGAATATCAAAGATGTCTTTGAATTTCTACAATTAGAAGGAGCCAAATAAAAACCAAATAATTTTCCAAGCAGATGGCCTTAGCCCTCAATACCAAAATTATCAAACTCCCTAAGTAGTGGTTTTAAGATAGATGTTAATGGATCTTTGAGCAAGAAGCATTAGTGATCTGGACTACAGCAACATTTTAATTAAAAAGTTGTACAATAACAGACTCAAAATGTAAACTTCAAAACATTTAAAGCCTAAATTACCCTGGGTTAAGAACTGGCATTGAGTATGTAATTTTTAACATTCCAGACTGCCTTCATTATAGTTCAAGAAGCCACAGAAATACACCGTTACGAGCCAGGAATAGTTCTTCCTTTTATTTGGAAAGAGAATTACAGAGGGAGCTATTGGGAACTGAAGTTTAGTTCCTAAAGCAGGAGCAGGCTACAATATTTTTATACACAACTGCAACCACAGACTTGCACTCATTCAAACATGCCGGACTAAATGGTGCCGGCTGTATAAATACTCAACACTAAGTTAAAACACAGGTTCTTTTTTATTTCGGCTTTGAAGGTTTATCATGCTATTTCTACTTTTGCAATATCATTTAAAGTCTAGATGCCTTACATACACACACACACACAAAAAAAGAGTGCTAGTAACTTAAACCTACAAATTAAGTCCATGGTTCTTCAGCAGGTTTGGAGAAAGGCTTGATTTCGTTCTGGTCATTGTTGGTGGACACAATGCTTGCTTTCATTTGCAAACATGCGCTCAAAATTACGAAGTAAATCCTTCTGGTTTTGTTATATTTTTTTTTTTTTCCCAGCCAGTTACTCCCCAACTGCATCATAACACTCATATAATCTTTTTTTCAGAAATTGGACTCACATAACTTGTTGGTATGCAAAATATGTAAGGCCCCAGTCTGTTCTGAATTACACCCATGCAAACCGTTGAAACTTAAAAGGGAATTTAAAATATGCATGAGTAAGGAAAACAAATGGAGCCCTCAATTTGCGAAGCGCTTTGAGATCTTTAGAAGATCGTTGTACATTTTGTTACCTGTGCCCTCAAGACAGGGAGGGGAGGGGATCTGACACTTAAGCTAGAATTGCTGAAAAGTAGGTTTTATCAGTGCTTTTGATAAATCTGAAGGCGTAGGAGCAGTTACTCTAATGTTCTAAATTAACTACAATTAATTGAAAAGCTCTAATGGAAAAATATCCTAAATCTCATGCCTTGTCAGAAATCAACTGTTGTTTTGTTTTGCCAAGAGCAGTAAATAAACCCTACATGAATAGACATGAAAGGACTTTTCTAGAGGTGGTTGGCTGCGATAATTCCACTCAGGAAGCTGCTGAAGAGCAGCAGAGACTGGCTGCCCTCTCCTTTGCCGTCCCTTTTCCCCGTGTTATTATAAAAGAGGGGGAATTGGTTTTGCTTTGTAGCATTCCTTGACTTGGACACACGGAGCTGTGCTTCTGACGCCTTAATTCTGGGAGAGAACACTTTTTTACATACTTTATAAACGGTTATGACTATTTTCAGACTGACTATTGAACCACAGTGGAAGTGTATGGATTCAAGATATTTCTGGTGATTGTGTAACTGGAAAAAACTGTCCTGATTTTAAAGTATTTTTGGCATACAAGTGAAAGTAAATAAGCAATTTTAGAGACTCACTGGAAAGTAATTGCTCCTGCAGGACGCTAGCTCTGCCAGGAGCTCTGGCAGATGCACCGAGTCCTCACTAATAAGCTTCAAATGAAAGCTTTTTTTTTTTTTTCTTTTTAATGTAAAAGATCAAAACCAAGGATATATAATCTAAAATGTAAGGAATTTGGAAAGAACGGATGCCTGCTAAGGGAAATGTCTATAAACATATGAACTGCATTAGGAGGGAATACAATGGAAGAAAAGCCTGATAAGCTCCAGAGACACCTTGGCTCGCCGTGATGGGAAGCACGAGCTGTGGTGGTGGTGACACGGCTGTAGTGGTGCAGGGAAGGGTGTCGAGAGCCCCGAGCCTGCTCTGGGGATGGAGCCACCTTGGCCCATGGCTCTGCTGGTGACACACAAACCTCTGGGGCTACCAGAGGTGGTCTGGGGCTGATCAGCCCTGCAAGAGCTTGGACCAGCTGAATTGCTGGTGATGGTGAGTTGAGAGAAAGCAAGTGCAAGAGAAGCACCTTGTTTTGGGTGACAGCGAACCACTGGGATGGCAACCTTTGGATAGGAACAGTCTGTCCCTGCGCTTCCATCCAGTGATTCATCGGTGACTACGAAAGACTCATAAAAGCATCACTGTCAGCTAATGTGTCATTAAAGGAAGTGTTCTGCTTTTTTTCTTTTTTTTTTTTTTTTTCCCTAAACAAGAAGTTAACAAAGTATTATTTTTCCCTGCCTTCACGCTGTAAGCTGGCATTTCAAAGGCTGAAGCTAAGGGCCTTTGTTGTTGCCTTACTTGCTCATCTTGAAGTTGAGATTGAATCCACCCAGGCTGTTTTGCAGGCCTCCGGACTCTCAGTGCTCTCAGCAGTTCGTCTATATAAAGCCCTGCTATTAGCTCCAGCAGCTTAACAGTCAATCAGTAAACCTCAAGGGGCTGTGGACAGCCACACACTCTGTACTAAAGGACAGGAGTGGCTTTGAAACTGAACCCACCTGCAGAAAAACTTCAAGAGATGCGTTTGGCCAAGCATCCTCTCTCCCCCACACAATGTGTTGTGTTTCTTTTCTGTTTTTTTCTTTCCACCAACGTTGGCTTGAGCTGCCCTTTTCCTGGGTTCCCAGCCTGGGGGCACAGCAATGACTCTTCATGGGGTAGATTTATCCTGGATCTCTGTAGATGCTCCTTTGGCAACCCAGCCCAAATGGCCATGACCAAAGGAGCTTAAGCCTTCCCAAGATGCTCAGAATACTCTGATACAGGATGACAGATGAAATAGAGCATTTTTAATGTTTCAGGATGTATGGCTTTGTCTTTAGGATTTGTATCTGGCTTCAATCAACATAGTATCACAGTATTAAATCAACCATATGAGCATTAGCTCTCCACTTGCTCTAATGGGGCGTTCAATTCCTTTCTTCTGAGATGCACCAAGACAGGAGAGAGGAAAGCCTCCAGGGAGAGAAAAGCTTCCAGGTTACAAATGAAATGCCATCCATCCAGTGACACTGAGATACGTGCACATCTCTGGTCCCATTCCCCTGACAGTCACATCGTGAAACGGCTCCAGCTGGGTCGGCCGCTCACTGCACACCCGCTCCCTCGCAGCCACCAAGGAAATTAAAGATGTTTCCCTCCTCGGGAGCAGTGAGTGAAAAAGCTGCCTGTGCTGGCCTCAGGTTGGGGTGAGGTTTTTTTTTTTTCACTCAGTGATTTCTGCTTTTCTGTAAAATCCTGTCGTGGACAGTAAGATACGAGGTGCTGCAATCGCTAATGTTAGCAAAGGTCCAGTTTCCTGACTGATAGAGATTTATAGCGTCATAACTCATCTTTTATTGGTACTTCGTTTTCAGAGCAAGCATAGTTAAGTCATTGCATTCTGATTGAATTGCACATATATTACATATATAAAAATGATACATATATATCATATATATAACTTATATTTACATGCACGCACACACACATATATACAAACCCAAGGATTTTATCAGTGGTGCGTTGGAGGAAGGCTACAACAGGAGAAAGGCTCTTGACTCTATAGGCAGAGCATCTGTGCAAAAAGAAGTTATTTAGCCATAGTGCATGGTTTTGGAATTAAATGTTTCAATATATTTTTTGGGAAAAAAAACCCACCCCAAACCCCCTTGTTGTATGTATGCCAACGTGTGTGTCCATCCCTCTGTGATGCTGTGGTGTGGGGAGGGTTGCCATGAGATGCGATGCCGATGCTGTGCCTTTTCCATCTTTCCACTGCCTTTGGCCATGTGGCAGCACTTCCCAAGTAAACGGGCTTGTGGCAGCAGAGAAGCAGCCTGATTCTTCATCCCAGGTGTTTTTGCAAAGGGATGATCCTGCAAAGCGTGGCCATACACCTTCCAGGAGCCCCTGGCACCGGGGCTGCAGTGGGATCTCGGTGGCAGGAGGAAAACAGGCAGCTTTGGGGTCATCCCTGGTTGTTTCAGGGACACGGTGCAGCCTGAGCACTGCCTTGTGTATTGGCTTTTCACCTGGCTGTTGGGCTTGGGCTTTGCCAAAAGCACAGCTGAATTTTCAACTCCTCCACAATTTCATATCAACCGAACAAGTCGTTAGAAACCACCGAAACTCAAACCTCTACGAAAGCACTGGTCCCGTGAACCGTGAGCTGCTGTTACAGCACCTGATGCAGGGGCTGAGCTGACACAGCGTAAATCGGAGTGACTGTTAGCAACGAAGTTCCACTCCAATCTGAGGAAGAACTTCTTCATGTTGAAGGTGGCAGAGCCCTGGAAGAGGCTGCCCAGGGAGGGTGTGGAGTCCCCTTCTCTGGAGATCTTCAAGCCCCACATGGATGCTCCTGAGTGATGTGCTCTGGGCAACCCTGCTGTGGCAGGGGAGTGGGACTCCATGATCTCTAGAAGGTCCCTTCCGACTCCAACAATTCTTTGATTCCGTGATGATTCCCTTTGGATTTGGCGGGTGCTGCTGTGGCCGGGCGAGATGCTGCTGGAGAAGGACATGCCAGCTCCTGTCCCTGCAGTGCCTGGGTGCCAGGCTGCGAGACCCTGGCATTGTAACCTCCTTCTCTTGGTCTTCTGAGAGCTCAAATAGCCTTTCCTGCAGAAAGGCAGCTCTTCAAACTTATCGCAGCCTTTGAAACTGCAGCCTGAGCACCCACAAAGCTCATTGCCTGTCTCCTTGAGCTCTCAGCCGTTGCTATCATTGGTGAGGTGGGTATTTTAGAGATGCTGGCCCCACAAAAAGAGATTAAAACCCAGCGAGATGTAAAAGCGAGTGATAAGTGAGCTCTTTAGGGCAAGGACTGCCTTTTCCCTTCGGCGCTGGTTCGCTTCGTGGCGCAGGGGAGGTCCCTGTGCTTGGGACTTCTCGATACCACAGCACACATCAGTGCCAATAAAATGATAGGAATCAGGGCAGGTCAATACCGGGGCTGTTTAAGCAGCAGGTGATATAATATTACCGTCTGCAGAAGGTTATCTCTAGATTTGCAGTGCTCGCTGCAGGAACCGGGGGGTGACATTCCCTGGCCCTTCTGCTGTGGGTCGGCTGGGGAATCACAGCGCTTTCCCCGGGCTGCAAAATCTCTCTCTTTCCCTCCAAATTACTCTTGGCTTCTCCACTCGTGCAGCTGGTAAGGACGTGCTATGAGGCAACCCCTACAGGCACTTTGGATTTTGAAATGTGCTGCTCGGTGAAGCAAGTTAGTCGTCGTCATATCCCCCCCTCTTCCCCCGAAAAAAAAAAAAAAGGTCCAGGAATAATATCTTAGAGCCAAAGCGAAGTCTGCCAAGGAACGAATGCCCTTGGGTGGAGATTACTGATATTGTATTTGTTATATTAGGCAGGAGAGGTCAGACCATTCTTTAAAATAAGCTACAGTAAACAAGCTGCGTAGCTGAGCCCTTCAAATGTTTCATTACTGATGTTTTAACGTTAAGAGCTTCTATCATACGAATCTTGATCAAGGGAAAGATAAATATGCTGTTTTTTAGCATTTCACTACAAACACGGTGTTTGTGCCAACTGACACAATGATTAAATACGATCCTCTCTTCTCAGAAATGAGGAGAACTGTAACCGCACCGAGCTCTCCGCCGCTGATACGAGATAAAAGAGTCAAATCATGTGTGGTTTCCTTCAGACCAAACTTGTGGCATAGTGTTTCGTGAATGATGTTTGGTCCAAAGTCAAAATAATCTGTTTTGCCCAAAGGTATTTTTACAGAAGACTGTAAGAGTGTATTTTTCTACAGAATAATAGAAAAGGTTCGTTTATCCTTTGCGGCGTGCTCAGCGTTGGCTCTTTGTTGGTGCAAACAGATGTTAAACGCCCCAGTGCAGGAATGGGAATTAACAGGTGCCCAGTTGCTTTTAGTCGATGGCTAAAAAGGCTTCGTGGTGGTGGTGGGGTTGTATCCCAATAAAAGTTAATTTTCAGGACATTTTCCCACCGCTGTGTCCCAGCCCCTCTCCCTGCTCCTGGGTGCTTTTGGCTCCCTGCTCTCACTGAGCGGTGGCACCGATAGCCCCAGCTCAGCCCCACGCAGCCGGGGCACGGCTGTGACAGCAGCCCCATCGCCCACCCCTGCTGAAGCCACGGGGCTGGTTAAGGCAGAAAATGAGAAGCAGCTGTTTGTTTCTTTTCAAAAGTATCAGAAAAACAAGAAGATGGTCCCCTCCCCATGTGGGCCAAAGGCCTTCAGCCTTTTCACTTTCAGCCACGCTGGTTACAACAGTTCCCTGCCTTTCTCTGAGGAGCTTTTCCATTTTATTTCATTGATGTTCTGCAGGCCCGTGGGAATTAGCTACAACTGTCCTTCCCCTGGTGCAAACCAAGATAGATAAAAACAGTGACGGTGCCACCCAAAAAAAAAAAAAGGCAAAGAATCGCAGCCCTGAGGGTGCTACAAGCTTTGTGCTTTGCAGCCTCTCAGAGCCCTGCAGAAGGTTTGCTTTGCTGAATCTAAGTAGGATGCCTCACCCTTCTTGTGAGCAAAGTGCAGCCGTACCCGCGTTTCCTTCGTAGAAGGCACCGACTCGGCACCGCCAGCTCCTGTGAACAGCAACCACTTTTGCCAGGCCCCACCAAAATGCAAACCTTTGCTCGGCAGAGCTCGGTCATGCCCCATTTCCCCAAGCCCCAGCAGATTTATTCCAAGTCCTCTAAGCTCTGCTTTATGGGACACAGGATCGGTGGAGTGCCTCGCTGGGTAAATGGCCTCTTCTGCAGCACCTTCTGCAGCCGTGGAGGTGCAGAAAAACAATCTTGGTGGAAATTTGTTGCGACTGGCACCTGCTAATTCCTCCGGTGCCCTGAGATGGCCTCACCTTTGTGCTATAATAGTCTTGAAATCTTTCTTCTGGTTATGGCACTTTTTAACAGCTCTGAAATGAAGGCTGTGGCTGATGGGATCCAGCATGGGGCACGATGAAATGTTGGACCATGAAAAGGCACTCTGAGAGAAATGTACTATGGACACAGGGAAAAGCAGCTGTAACATTTATATTCCCTCTCACTCTGTGGGTATGGGGAGAGGAGATGGTCAGAAGCCAGCAGATGTGAGGCCAGCATCCCCTGTGCAAGCACAGAGCCAACAGCTTCTAACCCATATGGCAAAGGATAGGGTAACCGATGTGCTGGAGGGGGAAAGGGGAAAATACCTGGTACTCAGCCCAAAAAAAGAGGCGATATTTCCAGCAGTGGGCTGTGGATGCGGATGGAGGGCAGGGAACAGAGTGGTTTTGGTACCAGCTGCCATGGGACATACCATGCGCCGTTGTGCCTTCCCACGCCGCTGGCTTCCCCCGTGCCCTCGCACGACCGCCACTCTCACCTGGGATTCGTGCAGGAAACGTGGGTGAGAAGTTCCCCGAGAGCAGACGTAATCCTGCCCACGGAGGGCACCTGCCTCCCTCCGCATTGACTCAGCGCCTGGTGCCCCGCTCTCTGCTGGGGATGTCCCATGGCATCTGCAGGAAATTCAGCCTGAGTGTGGAGGTGTGCGGCTTCTTGCGAGGGCAGGAGCTTTGATGAGCTCAGCAGGGGGGAAAGAAAAACCTCTAGGAAGGATTACTCTGAAGTTTTGGAAGCCAGGGACCGCTGTGGTGCTTTCTAGCATCACCTTTAATATCACGCCCTGCACAGAGGCCACCCCACGCCCATGGACATGAGCTGCATCTCATGAGAAGGTGCATCTTTCAGAGGAGAAACCCCCCGTCTTCACGTGAGGACCTCTGAGCTCTCCCCACATCAATTTTTTCAGCAGCAGATACATGCACACAAACACACGCACACTCTGCTGGAAGCACACTCAACTTGTGCTGAGCTTTAACTTCCAGCCCTTGCAGCTGCTGTTTCATTTCTCTGCTGAATTCGTGTTCCTACCCCAATAAAAAAAAAAAAAAACAACATAAAATTTCACTTCATTAATTCCTAACCCCTCTGGCTGTCCTGTCACAAAATACTGCTTGGAAAAAAGCAAGCTGCTTCAACACTGTGCCTCGGAGAGCTGCGTTACTCAAACGCTGAAGTCAGGAAGACCAAAATGTTCCCTCCTTTCCCGCCACCTCCACCGGCATGTTGCAAGAGTGAGCAAGGGGGGGAAAAAATAAACCCACCCACTTACAATGTCGCGTCCATGCACTGTGTCAGTTCCTCGGAAATAACTCCTGTTGTCACCAGCCCCTGATATTTTTGGTATTTGACACAATACATGGAGATAAGTTTGGGGACAGATTTTTTGCAGAGTGATCCAGAGCCATGTGAGCTTTTTTTAGAGGGTGGTCAGGCACTGGAACCCAGGGAGGTGGTGGAGTCACCATCCCTGGGGGTATTTAAGAAACGTGTAGACTTCAGGGCATGCTCTAGTGCCGAGATTGTTGGGTTGGGTGTTTTGTTTTGGGTGGGTTTTTTTGGTTTGGTTTTTTTTTTTTGTGTGTGTGTGTGTGTATGGTTGGATTCGATGATCTCAAAGGTCCCTTCCAACCATGAAGATTCCGTGATTCTGAGCGCTGCAGCTCCCAGCTCTCCCAGGGTGGCCTCAGAGACATCAGGACTTTTTGGGACAGCACTGCCCAGACCAGCATCGGCCAGGGATGCTGCTGGGTGCCTGATGAGGCTTCTGTAATCAACCAGAAAACAAAACTCTGACTTTCCTCATGGTAGAAGTCAGTTTTAGCGAGAACAAAACGATCCCTTTGCCCGTCTCTACTGAAGAATTTGCTGTAGAGAAATAACAGCAATTCCTGAAGTCAGGGGATGTTTAAGAATGGAATGAGAGTAAGTTATTAAAATCTGACTTTGGGAACTCTAAAAGCAGCCGTGGATTAATGCAGTAAAGGTTGTGTAGTGCTGTTTATTCTGCAGGATTAAAACAAACCCCCAGTTATTAGAACTTCTCATTATTCACTATTTAGGACAAATTCTGGGCTATCATCACACTGGGGGGGCTGCTGCTTGTCGTTTTTCCTTCTCGGTAGTTACAGTTACTGTGGATCAAACCAGTGACGGCAGCGATGGAAAAACAGCTCCAGCTTTATCAAATGGTCCGAATGAGGTTTGCTATAATCAGCGAGTGGTGTAATTCTGTACAGAATATTAATTGCAGTATTGGCCCCCTTCCAGCTCAGCTCTTTACAGCTCCATTTAAATGCTATTTGCTCTGATCTAATACTAGTTATAGATGTTACTGGACTTTTTTTTTTTGCCATGAGGCAACAGGGCTGTTCCTTTCAACACATAGATCATTCAGCGCACGGAACGCTTCTTATTTCAGAGCCCAAATATAACATTTTATCATCTAGTGAATCTGAAATTTGCTTGGATAGAGCTCAATCCTGCACCATAGAAGTCTGCGAGTATTTAATGAAAGCTAAACAAGGCCTGCACTGATATGATTTATGGATTCGTTGTTTATTTGCTAAAAGCTTCTTTACAAGGCTTATATCACCATGTTAATTACTTTAAATATGTCCATCTGCACTCAAATAATAAAAATATACGTATGAACTGTAATGAAATACCAGTCTGAACCACGCAGGGCAAGAAAAATCATTCATGCTGCAACTATAGCAACTACTAAAATAGCAGAGCACACTGATTTCTGACATGAACCTGTTCCTAATGTCCAAAAGACACTGTGTGCTGCGCGCTTTATATACCAGCTCCCAAAATATCCGAGTCCTGATAGGATGAGAAAATACTGTCATGTTCTTGCACCGGGCCAATTACAAAGCTGTAGTTCCTGTGCTGGTAAAGATGTTTCCTGTTGATAACACAAAAGGACAACATAGCACTTAGCTGCTAATGTTATCTGGGACCCTCGTGACCTCTTGGAAACTTTAACAATTGTAGAGTTCACAACACGTAGAAGCGCTCTGTCTTGTGCTTTTGTTTTAATAAATAAGCCAGCAAGAAAATAAACACTCCTTCTGCGGCCATGTGCTTGCTATTGGCCAGGGAGTCGTTGGAGGTGGCTGGGACGTAGATGAGAGCCCAGCGGTACTAGCAAAGGGTTCCTACCTCACATGGGGCACCACTTGGCTGATAAGTCCTTTTCTAAAGAAATACCGTGAAAAGGTGGAATTCTACACAGCAATATTTTCTTTTCTCAATTTTAAACATATTCCTTTTCAACGTATAGACCTTTTTTTTCTATGTTTGAAGATTTAAAAGCAGACTTTATTTGTTTATAAGGTTGACATTTCTAACCAAACCTCATTCACATTCCCCCAAAACTTTTTTCTCCAACTTTTACACTGAAGTCTCTTCAAACTCTTCCTGTCTGTGTAGCTTTGTCCCATCTCCTTGGCCGGACCGCAGTGGTCACTGGTACACAGCCTGGAATGGAGCACACCAGGAGCTTTAGGGAAGAACGTCTTGAAAGTATAGAACCACATCTGGATTTGTGTATTATATTACCTCCTGCCAGTCTATTTCTAATGTGCAATTGAGGTCTACCCAACACCCGACTGGTATTTGCCAGCCCACTCACAAAGCCCTTATGTAAGACCTCCTAAACCTTGATATGAGAAGAAACCCAGGGCCTCTTCTTGCTCCTGGGCTGTGCAGGATTCTCGCATCCCTCATTCCCTTTACACTCACCAGAACATGTGGAGAAACCAGCAGCTTCTACAAGCTCTTGAACTAAGGCTTAAAGTGGAAAAAACCCCCAGAGTTATTTGGAGCACAGGCTCGACACCTGGTTCCCCAACGGTACAACCCAGCACCTGCTGGTAAGGAGTCATTCTGTGGAGCCTTCCTTGTGATCCACCAGGTCCATCGTGATTTCTAACCCGTTGGCTTAAAGATCCACAAATAAGAAATGTATGGATTTAGCCTGGTCTGCCTGATTTCCCTAGATATTCTTCTAGCCTTCAAAAGCCATGGTGGAACAACCACACTGCTTCAGATGGTCTAACAAAGTCTCGGATCAGAAAAGAGTTCTTAACTTAATGGAAAAACATTTTTAAAGTCTCATAATTGAATACTTGGGGTTTAGTTCTGTGCTAAGGGCAAGTCCTTTCAATGCTGCTCTTCACCTCTACCTGCCCAACTGGAAGAGCAGAGATAAAACTAGTCAGCGCTTTTTTTCTTGCTCAATTGTTATTCCTGCTGGAAAGAGGCAGAACTTCTTGCGATCGTTTCCTTTGAGCGGTGCTTATTCACAGCAAGTCACAGTGGGAGAGGGTGGGAGGCAGAGTTCATTCATTTTTGTAGCATAACATAGAGCAGATTGTGTTTGGATTTCACTAGATATTTGTTGTTTTACGTTTCTTTGCTTTATATTGGAGAAGGGCCTGCAACAAAACTTTGATCCAAGGTACAAATCCACAGCCAAGATTTGAACTAAGCCTACAAAACTTTCCCCAGAACGGGCCGTAGCCCAGCACGCTGACTTTGGGAGCGTCTTGTTCTTCACGTTGCTGATCATTTGATTCAGGCCTGTTTCTGCTTATTTATTTGACCATCAGCCTGCAAATGAACTTGGAGGCTCCGGGTTTCAGTCCTTAATTTTTTTTTAGGATAACCCAGAGTAATTCCACCTACGGCATGACCAAGTTGCACCAGTGCAAAGCTGCAAATAGCAGGGCGGCCAACGAGCATAAAGAAACCTTGGCAGCTTCAAGGGAGAAGGGGAAGGAGAGAGAGGTCATAGGGTTAAGCTGGGCATCAGTTCTGATATTAAACTCAAAATTATCCAAATCCTCTGGTTGAACTACTCTGCCAACAACCACAGAGCAGCGGAACAGCTGAAGTGGGAGAAGTGGCTTTAACCTTCCATTGATGCCATTGATTTCACGGGGATATCGACGCTCTCGGTGTCAGATGGCTCTTTGCACCAAGTTCCTGGGAACTTAGCCCAGAACGCGCCCTAATAAAACAAGAATCCTTCGCTTTCAGGAGAACAAACACAGAACCGAGTTTAGCTACAACTCCCTATCTTTAAAAACAAGTTGGGATTTTTGGTTTAGGAGCTGGTGCTCAAGGAAGAGAGCGGGACCTGCTGCTGCCCCAAGCGATGGTCACATCGGCAAGAGCCCATGGCCAGAGCTGGCCACAGTCAGGGCACGGACCCTGCGCTGCCTGAGCCAAAGGGATCAAAGCTCCAGCCCAGTTCACCAGGAAATAGAGAAGGACATGAAGTCTTTTAACTATTGAGCTAATAACAAAGTGAAATAACTACAAAAGGGAAGCTCCTGCCTCTGAGCGGAGCCGGCGCCGTGAGTAACTGCGCTTTCCTAAACGCTGAGTCAAGGCAACGTGCCGTAACTTCAAGAGAAACAAGTTTTATCTGTGCACAGGGAGGGCATGACTCGTATGACACCCCGATTGCACAAAATTCAGTGGAAAAAAAAAAAAAGTTTACGATCATTTGCGATTTCAGAACAACTTCTCCTCCGGCATAAATGATATTGTTGTATAATTAATTACCATAGCAATTAAGATTATGCATATCGGCCCTTAACTTTGCTCTCTCATGCTATTTTCTGCAAGGCCACCAGCCCTCACGGTGCCAGGGCTGCTGAATTGCAAACAGCAGTGGGTGTCAACCACAGAGGGGGGAGGAAAAAAAAAAAGAAGCGCTGAACAAATTGCAACACAGCAACACACTGCCTTTGGCACAAGATAAAGAGAGAGGTGCCAAGGTTTAGCCCATTTCTGGTCACAAAATACAAAGACAGAAACAAACAGGTGTAAGCTCTTAACCCAAACCAAACCCACTATAGATAAAGTCGTGTTGTCTGTCTCTATGTGTAAAAGTAAGTAATGTGTATGTAAAAGTCAGTTCAGATGAGGGTCGGGAAGCAAATATAAGCAGCCCAAACAGCACCCAGGCATAAAAGGGTGGCAATAAGAAAGAGTAGAATCACATAAAACAAGGGAAGAATCTCCCCAGCTGGAAGATGGAGCTGGGATGAAGCTTTTCTAACGCACCCGTTTTACTTGATTGGGAGGTAGGTTCTGGCTTCTTTTATTGAGACCAAACTGGTTTTCTCTAGAGGTAATCAAGTGGGGATCAAAAAAAAAGGATACTCTCTCTCATATGAGAACTGCCAAATTTGATTGAGAAGTTACTGAGCTCCAAAATCATATGGCACGAGTCTAAAAATTAACGTATATAGTTTATTTTTTTATTGAGCTTAGAAGAACTAAAATAATACCTTCCAACTCCAGAGACACATTTTGTAGATAGCCTTTGAGTGTGCGAGTTGCTAATTAATGGGCAACGCTTGGCGCGCCCAGATCGCCATCTACTGGCAGAACTCGCCACGGAGGGGAAAAAAAAAAGCAGTAATTTGCTGTAATCTTTTATTCCAGGAAAGGCCAGGTGTGAAACACACGCACACACACACAGCGCTGCAGGAAGTCAAACTACCTGTTGACTCCAAGGGGGAACACCGCTGGCGCATCTCCAGGAACAGCTATCTAATCGGTTAGCAATTAAATAATGCGTAGATGAGGATGGATTTGCATGCTCGGGAGGGAGAGGGGGGAACATTTCCTGCTGCTGAAATATCCCAAGCCAGCCCTCGGCCTTAAGGGTGGAGCAGGGGACACACTTCAGGTTGCTGAGGAAAAATAACCTGATTCCCAGCTTCATGCAAAAACATGACTGTGGAGAAGATTTAATATCTCCAGGCTCAGGGCTAGAACAGAGATCTGTTTGCAGAGACACCAAAATTCAGCCTTTTACTTTCTAAATCCCAGGTAACATGAAAATAGGTAGGAAACCCCACTGAGCTGAAAACACAGATGAGATACTTTATTGCTTGACTTATGCAAATTGTCTTTTTAAAGTATTTTATCTTCATCACTTACCTGCCCCATAGTGGCAGACCATCACATTTACATTTTTTCCACCTTAGGCAGAAAACAGAAAGATTTAGCAGTTGCTCTAAGAACAAAACTTAGCAAAAACCAAAGTTACTCCTTGAACAAGAGCTAGGGCTGGAATAACATCCCCCCTCCCCGTTCCTGCCCCTCTGCCCAGGGGACTCCACAGGGAAGAGATGAAGAGGTGGGGTTTTTTTGTTGCTTTCTGAGACAGAGGGTGCAAATGGGCACCGATTTTATGGTGCATGGGCAAATTTTTGGAGACAACACTAGAAAAGCAAAGATTTTGTCGGTAATTGGTAAACAAATTAGCAATATGAATCCTATCAGCTTTTACGATAAAAATAAGTTCAGTTGCACTTACCCAGGCCTCCCACCAAAACAACTGAGGCTGCTCTAAGATCAGAGGCTACAACTTGTCGTAGGTGGAACCAAAGAGAGCACGAGGGAGGCACGACTGATTCCAAGAGGACTTTTGGCCCTTTATTACTTCCCAGACAAGCACGGCTGATGCCCCATCATCAAAATCAAGTCAAATTGCAACAAAATATGAGAAAAAAAACAAAACACTGTTCTGGTCCGCAAAATACAACTTTCAACAGAAAAAGAAATGAAGCTATTAAAAGTCACATTTCACAGGCAAGTAATTGAAGCAAACAGTTTGAAGAATAGAGTCATCGGAAAGTGATCTGTCAACCAGTTACAGTTTTAATATAAAAATGTTTAGTCCAGTCATAAGCTTAATTGTTCAAATGAAAATGAGTAGTGGAACCAAAATCTTGAACAAGATGATTTCATTTGTTTCAACATCGAGCTCGTTAGGTGACAACTACAGTAACCTTCCTCCAGAATATCCCTGTGCACACCTACCCCTGGCCCAACCAGAATGCCTGGATGCCTTCAGAGATCAGTCCTTCCCAAAACGTTACAGCAGCTGCATCTCAGGGGAATTTAGTTCATTTTTTTGCTAATAGTATATACTGCATATACAGTTATCTCTCTATATATAGTCTACATGGATTTCTTGGGGACGAGGACTTTTCAGTCTCAAGGGAGAGTCAAGGACTGTCAGAGTGGTGTGGCGAACCTTGCGCACAGTGTGTTACATCATGTTTGTGGACATAGATTTAGATTTCAGTGGTTTAAATTTAGCACATCAGAAGTAACTAAATTCAACCCAAGACATTCTTAAAAAAAAAAAAAAAAAGTTGTCAAAAGAAAATACTGATAACCGTCAAAATTTTCCTGAAAAATCAAAATAACTATGTACACCCATGCCAATCTTAGCTTCTCAAAAAAAAATGAAACAGCATGTAAAAAAAAAATAATACCTTTAAGTATAACGTTCTGAACTGTAATCCATTCTGCCAGGAAGTTCTAATAATAGTTGCTTACGAACGGAAAAGACTGAGAAAGCAAGCATCCCCCTTAGGGCAAACAGAGTTAAACAATTCTAGCAAACTATAGCAAAAAAGGGAAATATTTGCTGTAACTTAACACAAAGGCAAGCTGGAAGAAAGATGGCAACTGTATTTTTATCAGCCTTTTCATAAACAACAATCAATGTCAGGAAGGGGTTGGAGTATATTACTATTATCTGGAAAAATAAACCCCCCTGAATCTTCCTACCAAATTTCATCACCTTCAAAACTGTTTGGTCTTTTTTTTCTTTTTAATAATTAATCTAAGGTCTTACAACTACTTATTACAGTTCTGAACTTGCTTTATGAACAGAATTTTAAAAAATGGAAATACTAGTCAATTGGCATAGGGTTTCCACACCCTAGGGGTGTCAGAGGGTTGAAACTCTTCAGTCTGCATTTCCACTAACCTGAACTTGCCATCATCCTGCTTCCACAGAGACCTTCCTGGACACATTTACTTCTGCCTGCCATCTCCTGGTCTCAGTTAACTTAGTCTTTATCACGCCCATATTTTTGTTTCCAAACCCTTCAACTGAAGTAGTGCTGTCAGATTAATTGGTTTGAAGCCACTCAAAAAGAGCAAATGGTATTTTTTGACTTTGGATAGTAAATTTTTATAAGTTAACAGAGCTTCGAATGAGTTAAGGCACCCATATGCCCAGAAAAAAAATAATAAATACCTTGGGCTAAATACAACCAAGTGTTCAGCAGTCATTTAATTGCACAATCATCTCCCTAATTTGTAGCATAATGCTGCCAATGTCTTCAGAGATCCTAAAATCCTAGAAACTTTGTGAATGTAACGGACAAGGCATTGACAAGACATTCTCAAGGTTCATTCTGTATCCCTGGCTCCTCAAGGTAACTGCTACTCCTAATGTAATTAGCATTTAGCAGCAAGATCAGCATGTTCTAAGAATGAAATAAATATTCACACAATCAATACTAATGGTTCAAGATGCTCAAAACACATTATTGAAAACAGTAAATTTCCAATCTTTCGCCTGCCAATCCAAGATTGCAGAAACAAGACCCTTGGCAACAACATTCACAGCTCTCAGTACCACAGAAGCTTCTGCAAACAAATTCTAGGGCTGAAGTTTTGTCGTCTGTGGTGCTTGCGAGGTGCTTTACTGTGTTCGAAGCTGGTAGTCTGTAAAGGGAGAAAAAAAACCCAAACCAGTTTTAATAAGTTGTCTCACTAAAGGTAGTGAAGCAGATCAGCACATTGGGATGAAGCAATATAAAATAAAACCAGATCTTTGCGTAGACTGGCCACAAAAACAGGCTCTAAAGCTACCAAGGTAATAGCAGGCAGTGATGCTTCTAAGCCAGGAAAAAAGTTAATTAGCAAAACAAACAAAAAGCAAAAACCAAAAAACCCCACTGCTTTTACTTGCAAATGATCTGGTATCTTTTAGTAGATACAGCAGATTTAGTAGATATTTAGTCTTATACATCCCAAAGCTGGCAGAACAGTATGTGTGAGCAATTTCTTTTTAAATTTATGTGCCAAAAATCTCACCGAATCCCAACTTAACTACAAAATACTTCAACAGGATTACTCAGCTACCCCACGGGGTCTTTCATTAAGACACCAAAGAAGTGCCTGAAAAAAGCAGCATACCTTAATCTAACACGTATCTAAACCGTATAGTTTAACGCTCAAGAACATGAACAAACTGGTTTTGTGTGTTTCAGTGTGTAGGTATATGTGGGAGAAACAAAATGTGCAAGTTGGGAGACATCTACAGTCTCTTGCTTTCCATTTACCTCCGTTCTGGGTGATGTAACGAACCCACGGGAGAGCCTGATAACCACTCTTCTCAATTATCTTTAAGTAGCGAACCTGGAAAGAAAGGTATGTTAAGAAATGAAGTCTCCCATGTCAGCCAAACAGCACTTAACACAAAAGAAAAAAACCCTACTTTTGGTCAAAAATATGTTTTATGGATAATGTTAAACAGGAATCATCAAGAAGATGAGAAAAAAACCTCCTGTGTTCAGAGCCCAGCATGTTAACTTACCAGCATTTCTATTTACAACTACTAACCTGGATTCCTGAAGTGGTGAAATACGGAATCTCAAACTTTACACTAATGGGAGGTTTTCCTTCTTTATCTTCAGCTTCAACACTGGGAAGTCCAAAGTGAGCTCTCATCAGGTATTCTTTTCCACCCTACCCAAAAGGGACAGATGTTTTTGTTTTGTTTTGTTTTTTTCTTCTTGAAACAAGAAATAAAAAGCTTGCAACGATACAAATGTCAAATTGCTGAACTCCACTATTCATTTCAGCTCTTCTCTAGGGCTTAAAAGAGAACACTTGTTTTTATGTTAAAAACAAACACTTTTTTTTTTTTTAAAATGCAGAACAAATTAGGACCAGCTTCGTACTCAAAGACAAGAGGAAAAACAACAAAAAAAGTTCATTTTTTTGGTGCCACTGACGGAATGGTGACAGCCAGCTGTACTGCCACACCACTCACATTTGGAAGAGCTCATGCTCATGGAACCACCCAAGAAGCACAGTCTGACAAACTAAACCAGCTGCTGCTAAATCCAGGCCAAGGGATTACACCATCCACAGACATCGCTCAAAAATCCGCTCCCTAACCCAGTTCTGAAAAATTATCCCAGTAAAACAAAAATTACAAACAGCATCTTAAACATCTATTAACAAGTTCCAAGCCCTCATCCAAAGGAACAGAGGAAGAGGCCAGCACTCCTCGTCTGATACTATGAGAATCTCCTTAAGGCAGAGTCTGAACATTCATAAAATATTAACATTAAGTAATTATTACACTATTAGGTGATAAGACTAAAAATAGAACTTACTGGAAAAGATTTAATGGACCAGACAATTTCACTGTTCTCTGGAACCCATTTGACACTTCCAACAGTGGTTTTAAACTTTGGCGAGTCAGCATCGTTTGGAACTGGAATGTGAATCTCCACATTGTTGGCAGTTGATCTACGTTTAAATTGACTTTTTGCCTAAAGAAGAAAAAATCAGAAAAACAGGCCTCTGAGTATTTCCATAAGGCTGTGTGTTCAGAGAGCTGTGAGCCACACAGTTCCCCTCTGGTCCTATCGACACACTGAGAAACAGAACTGTAACACAGAGATCATTGCCCATAAATGAAGTTCTCAAAAGGATGCAAGTCCCACAGAAATACTAAATGCTCGTGGAAAAATACACATGCTGCTGGTCAAGCTTTGAAAATAAATGAAAGACTAAAATTAGCCATAATTATTTTAGAACTTCTGACCTTGATCATGTACTCAATGCGGCTGTGGGAATGTTTTTCAATCACAGACTCAATCCAGATGAGTGGTTTCACCTGAGGGGGAAAAAAAACACTTCACAGCTGCAGGTTTTACTTTGACACAGTTTAATTAAAGTGCTGCTTCTCCATAACTACACTCAACACGTGAGCCCCACAGAAAACAGAAAGCCTGTGGTGTTCAAAATGACAAAACAGTTGTGAATTTCTGTTAAAAAATAAATATACAAATGAGCAAGCAATGATGTACCAATGACTAAGTGTACCATTTTAAGCCTATAATTCTTGTGACATCTCAGACTAATAACACTTGCAATCCAAAATACTTAATAATTTAACACACTAGGGACTGAACTATGACAAGCCCTAAAAATTACTCCTATTCAAACCACCACTCTTAAAAAAAAAAAAAAGCTAAAATTTTCATCTGTTGTCTCCTATCATGGCTACGTATTATAGACATTTTTTTCCTTTCCTGAAAGGAAAGCTCATCCTTCTCACTGTGGCTAGCAAACTCTAATAATATTAAATGACAAAAATACTGCTGTTTTCAGTGTAGCAATTCATTGTGCTTGACATTGCATCATGTAGTCAGCTTAAAAAAAAACAAAACACCCACATCACAGGAAGAGTATTTCAGACCCAGTTTCAATAGCAGTTGAAAAGACAGAGACTTATGGCCAAGTTATTGCTAAACCCATTCTTACTTCCTCCAAGAAGAGTGAGCACAAAGCTTTGCTGTTAATGGTTGAACTGAAAACTACTCTGCTGCCCATACTTAAAGAAAAATAAGTAAATAAAATCAAGAGAAAGCTATTAGCAATTTTGCCTACAATCTAAAACATTCTCATATAATAAGTCCTGCAGTCGAGATCCATACATCCAGACTTACATGGGTGTTGAGACGATACGACATGAGTTCAAATTCTCCATCAGGCGGAATGAAAGAAATTGTCCTGTCGTTTTCAAAGCGAGAGAGACGAACACACTGGTGAAACTTTACATCTTCCAGTTCTACTGATTTACTTTTGCCACCTAGCAGAAAACACACATTTCAAGGTGCTACGCAGTTTATGTCTGAAGTCTCATCCCAGCCAGTTATGCAGCAAAGCAGTTGTCTGCTCCCGTTCCTCCCTTTAGCCAATCCCATTTCTAGCTTGTACAGGTCTGGAGGACTAGAGAATCACAGAATGATAAGGGGTTGGAAGGGACCTCTGGAGATTTTCTCCTCCAACCCCCTGCTAAAGCAGGTGCACCCAGAGCACGTCCCACAGGAACGTGTCCAGGTGGGTTTTGAATGTCTCCTGAGACGCAGACTCCACCACCTCTCTGGGCAGCCTCTGCCAGGGCTCTGCCACCCTCACAGCAAAGAAATTCCTCCTCATGTTTAGATGGAACCATGTTTAGGTTTGTGCCCGTTCCCTCTTGTCCTGTCCCTGGGCACCACTGAGAAAAGACTGGCCCCATCCTCCTGACACCCACCCTTTAAGTATTTATAGGTGTTGATCAGATCCCCCCTCAGTCATCTCTTCTCCAGAATAAAAAGCCCCAAGTCCCTCAGCCTCTCCTCGTAAGGGAGATGCTCCTGGTCCCTCATCATCCTCATAGCCCTCTGCTGTACCCTCTCCAACAGTTGCCTGACATTCTTGAACTAGGGAGCCCAGAACTGGACACAGTGCTCCAGATGGGGCCTCCTCAGGGCAGAGCAGAAGGGGAGGATGACCTCCCTCCAC
>JAHREE010150748.1:80413-201069 GCA_033628505.1 Tringa tobata | reverse complement strand
TGCAGGATCTTTTGGAGTCCAATCCTGCAGCAGGATCTGTCTGGCTTGGTAATTTCAACTGCTTTAGTGGCAGAAATCCTCATTTGTACCAAAAAGAATGAAAGGGGGATAACCCACCCCCCCCCTCCACCCCCTCCCCTTCCTTTTAGAGACATCTTTTTTTAAAATAAATCTGTTCTGCTGCCAGAGCAGATGGAGAGCTCCTGACTGTTGTCTGGAACAGGGCAGGATGACAGGGACATTTTCCCCTGTGCCAGGCAAGGATGGGAGATTGTGGCTGGGAATTCAGTGGAACGGAGAAGCCATTTGGCCGGGGAGCACAGGACCCTACAGCCTGACAGGCAGGTGACAGGACAGGGTCAAGACTGTCACTTTCCCTCATCACTCACACCTCCCATACACATTAACATAAGCACCTGCCAGCTTTTCTGGATTTTCAATGGTCTAAACAATGAGAATTTTGCCCTAATCCCCGGGAGAAGTGCTCCTCCATCATAGAAAGGCTCTCTTTATTTCTGGTGTGCAGGAAGTTAATCGTATTCCTAAGCACTCTTGCAGATGCGAGCAGTATGCTGTAGATAAGTTATATCAGGAGAAAGCGTTATCGCTTGGGCTTACATATTTTGTGCTTATCCATTGGACTCTAAAAAGCTGTTGCATTTAATTACCCATTTTTCAAAGCATTTATTAATCATTTATTAGCTCTTTGTTCATTTGCTGTAGATGTAACTTGACGTATAAAGTGAGCCCAGGCACTTTATAACCGAGCCCATCTCAGGAGGAGGAAAGCACTGGGCGATAGGAAAGGTCTTACTCATCGTACTTATCTGTAAAGTCTTGGCACGTGGTGGTACAGCTCTAGCTGGGGCCTCTGGGTACTTCAGGAATATAAATACTAGCGCCTTAAGCTGCCCATCGCCTGAGATATCAGGGGCACTGGATGAATTAGGTGGCAGGCTCTGTATCGGACCGGAGATTTCTAACCTTAAGTTATCACTGTCAAGCCTCACGATTTGTCCTGCTTGGCTGTTCACTCCCTGGAGGGAAACCTTCCCAATCCTGTGTCCCCCAGCACCCGGTGCGGGTCTCAGAGCTCCCAAAGCTGCGTCTTTCCCTCTGCAGCATCAGTTAACGGAGCAGGAGGACAATCACACGAGCAGAATCATGTATTTGAGGAGGCCTAAGCCCCTCTTTGGTAGCCAGAGTTGCAGGTACAGCACGGTCAGCTTGACAAGGGCAGTCACCTCTTATGCTCCATCCCTCACCGTCCATCCGCTTCCAAACACACTCACCCCAGACAAACATCAGAGGAAAATCCTTAGTCTTCAGCATGGTCGATCCCGGGATCAGGGAGCTTCAGGAAACAGCAAAGTATCTTCCTTGCCTGAAAGGCCAGCACTGTGAGAGCTGTTTCCCCAAAGACTTATAGGCTCTGCCAGGGGATTTAGGGTGAAATTTTCCACAGATGTTGCAATTCCCGTATGATTGTACTAAGAAATAAAGGTTTCTTTATTTCCTTATAGAGCAACATCCCACTTCCCCTCTGTTGTCCTCTGCAAGGAGAACAGCACAGCAAGCAGCAAAACACAGCCATTGCCAAAAAACCCCCAAAAGCTGCCTAAGAAGCAGGTGTCTCTGTTCTGGGACTATAAGAAGACATTACAAGGCCCAGGATCACCTCATCCAGCTTGAGGCATCTTAATGAAGCACCTAATTTAGGCAGGTGTTTCTCTTTTGCTCTAGTCAACAGAGTAAGGAAGCTTGCAGAGCAGAAGAGGAGACATTTTATAAACGCTGTTGCTTTATTTCTTTCCCCACTAAAAAAAAATCACAGCCCACCTGGGTTTTAAATTGCTTTTCAGACTTTCCTAATGAATGTTTCTCTGAATGTTTGCATGTCTTCTGTTTGCCCTCAATGTGGGGAAAAGCTTAAGTCAATAAGTTTTTATTTGATTTGTAAATAATGCTGGAGTGACACATTATCTCAGAGCTCTGACTCCACGCTTTGTCCTCTAGATATGACATGCTGGAGACATCACCCAAGTAGGCTGCATGGTGCAGGGCAGGGGATGGAGATTAAAATAACTTTGAGGAAAGACCATGTAGAACTTTATCCTGTACCTCTGTTTAGCCCACAAACCGTCAGGAGCTGGTGAAATAATTGCTTTGGACAGATAGTAAAACATCCTCCAGCAAAACTAAGGTACTTAATATACTGCCCAAGTCAATTTCCCTTATTTCGGCTGTCCTCTTGCTTTTAATAATGGTTTAATGAAAAATTCAAAATTAATTGGAAGTGGCATTAGACATTCACGTGTTCCAGTGAGGGTTTCACTGCTTCAATATTTCATAAGCTGACTTCACTATGTTTCTCCTTATCCTGGCTTTCATAGGCTGAAATATCATCTCTCTTCATAAAATCAAGGGTCCCAATATGGGCAGATGGGGGTACAGGAGAAAAGTTTGCAACCACATCACAGGCAAAGAAATAAAAAATGATATCTGTGTGTTTTCTCTCTGCCACCATCCCCCCTATCTATGTAATGATGCGCATCTGAGCCTCGACTGGAAAGAGCTGTCCTAAAAATAAACAGGAGCCGTCTGAAAGGTGTCTGAGGGAGGTATTTGGCAGCTGTCAGGCTGTCACGTATGCTGGAAGGATGGAGCTGATGGACTCGCTGACACCAGACGGGCTCTGCTGCAATGAGAATGCCTTATGCTTCCCTTGGCACTCAGCGGGCAAATTCTGTTGGCCGGAGCCATCAGACCTCAGAGTGTCTGGGGCCTGATCCAGTTCTGGCTGCCGTCAATGAGAGCCTGCCCTTGGACGGCAGTGGGACTTGGATCAGACCCTTGCTTTACCCCCGAGACTCTGGCTTTACATCAGGGACGGATTTTGGCTCCCCTGGTGAATGTCACCCCAATGAAGGAGGGTACAGCAGGCCCCAGGCTTGTAAGCGTTTGTAGGTTTCTGAAAATGAGACCTCTCACTGAGGTGCTTTGATATGGGGACCAGAGCCTAACCTTTGATATTTTATAACAGCTTTGCACCACTCTGTGCCTCAGCCTCTCCTGCTCTAATTGGGGTGGTGGTGTCCTGTCTTCAAGAAGATTATTGACATACCTGTAGAGCCAAGCATTTTTAAATGCTCCCAGACCATGACTGTGCTAAAAGCTGTTCCTGTTTCCCACAAGGTGCTTAATGGACACGTGTCACGCCGTGCAGCAGTCCTGAGATGAGCAAACAGAAACACGAAGGCACGATGTGACTCATCTCAAGCCTTTGCAGCAACTCAGTGGCAGAGTGAGGACCCAAGAATCCCGGTCCCCACCAAAACAATCATACCTTTACAGTGAGTGAATCTGGAAAGAAAACCTTGCTGGTAGAAGTTTCAGTTCTTCTCAAGTGCAGAGGGAAATCTCCATGGCCTGTGGTGTCACTGAAGATATTTGCTGCTGTTCTCGGCAGAGACATACTGTGCTGGGGAGGGAAGAAAAAGGGAGGTATGAAGACAGGGTGGAAACCTCCTTGTCTGTCAGTGGCATAGGGGACATCTCTTGGGAGGTGACTCTTTCAGTGGGAGCTGACTGTTACCATATCTGAAAATCTGACGGTTTGGTTTGTTATCTAATAGGCAAGAGCAGCCCCTTTTTAATGAAGAGCAGACTCTGAAGTTAGCTATCTCACAGTACTTTGGTCTGAAAATACTGGTCTGCGTTGAGGAGAATGGACAAGGGAATTAGTTCCTGTAATATGGGCTACAGGAAATTACCTACAAGATAAGAGGGTGACTTGATCTTTCTGAGAAAAAGAAAAAAAAATGACTTCCTTATCTTGATGATGTTTGCTCTGAAGTATCATCTTGTGACTGCCAGAGTCTTTCTTGCAGGATCATTCAATTACAGCCAGCTCCCGTGGCTGGCATCGTTTCCTCCCTTTCGGAGGTGTCGTTGTACTTACCAAAGTATTGCTTCTTCCTCTTGGTATTCGAGGCCCGGGTTGTCACCTGGCTGCGTGGTGTGTCTGCGGCCCCGAGATGCTGTCCCTGCTCACATGCTACAGCAGGATACGACCAGCCCTTCAATTAGGCAGGGATCTTAACGGAAGAGGAAATCAAGATGATGAACCAGCGAGGAGCACGTGTGAGTCAATATTAGATATGGGACGGTGTGACAAGCAATGACTGAGTCCTAATCCTTTTGGAGGGTCCCTGCCTGTTTGCCTGCAATCACTGTGCACATCTCCTCGGGGGAAACTGCACTAACGAGGGGTGTTCACACCAGCCAGGCTCTGTGTCTCTTTTGGGATGCTCTGGCTCTCCCTCATGAGGAATTTTTCACTATGCAGAGTACTTTTCTTCATTAAAAAGGCCATGTTAAATAGCTGTGAGGTTCCCCAACGCCTACTTTGTTGAACTGATCTACCCTGTAGCTGGCAGCTTTTTAGAGCCAGAGACACGAGGTTACTAAACCCATTCATTTCTCACATGCACCCACATTTCTAATGGCCATCGAGATCCAGCTTTAAAGTCCTCTGAGAGTCACTGGAATGAAGAGCACTTTGTGAAGACGTTATAATTATGATGGGATTTTGGGGTGTGTGGAAATGATTCACGGAGACGTTTCCCAGCCAGCAGGCTCTTGGAGCCAGGTGAGCTCTTCCCTGGAATGTGAAGCACGCGGCACAGCAACTGGGAGGAACAGGTTTGGCAGGACATTTTAAGCTGTTCACGGCAGACAGCCTCTTCACAGCCACATCCCTGCCTTACCGACCTCCCAGCTGGATGTTTCTCTCTGCCACGCTGGCCCTGGTGAGCTGCAGAGGATGGACACGCTGCGAAGGAGCCTTTCTCGCTGGAAGAGGTACCACATTAAGGTGCACCTGGCTGACGAGGACCTGATGATGCCCCTGACGGTCAAGCCCAGAGACACGGTGATGGACCTACGGGCTCACTTAGTACGGGAGGGCGTCACTTCCTGGAAGAAGACATTTTATTACAACTCCAGGCAGCTCGAGGAGCACGAGACTCTCAAAGAAGCCAATATCCAGAATGGCTCCGTCCTGCTTCTCGTCAGCAATAAAAGGTAGGCAAGGAGATAGTCTGCAGGGGGGGCGGTGCAGAGGAAGGGGAATGCTTGGTGTATCTCAGCCCTTTGGGACACTTTCCTGGTGGGGTTTGCAGAGAGCAGATCAGGAACTTCGACCCTGCAATTTCCAGCAGGTGGATTGAGATTCATGGCCCTTCAGCTCTAGTGAAATAAGGGGGTAAGAGGAGGAGGAAATGTGGTTGATGCTGCCTGTCCTGTCTCTGGTCAAGTCTCGCTTTCCCAACTCCGTGGCCAAGCACACAGGGAGAGACAAGACATGCAAAAGGGCAAAGGAGATTGTTTGATATAAGGGGAGTGCTCTGGGAGCCTCTCATCCTTGTTCTTTCTTGTGCCTGGTGCTCTCCTTTTCTTTTTAGTAGACGCTTTCTGTGAGTACTTAGGGGTGGCACAGTCCTGCTTTACTGGGGAGAAGCTGTGAGCTGACAGCTGACAGCAAAGCACAAGTGCTGGTGCTGGACAGAGACGGCAAGAAGCTGTAACTTCCCCAAACGTGGCCAGGTTGTGGCCAAAAGCACAGTGAGACTAGAGACTTACAGGATAACCAGTGCGAAGGAGACCAGTCAGGGAAAGTATTATGTTCCAGTGGGAATGAGATAATGGACACGCTGCTGCAGGATGGTTTGGATTCAGCGGGGTGAGTTAATGCCCACCTGCGCTGCCTTTCCTAATGCCTGGTTGTTGCTGCCAGCATGATTTATTCTGTGAAGCGTTTTGGGGGTACCGGGTGGAAGAGGTGCACAGCAGAGTGTGGGTGTACTGTGTCTAATTCAGCTTTCTGAATCCTGAGCCCTCCGAGTTACGTGTCTACGCTGATCAGAGCTTCCTCTGCAGAAAACTCTGCACTAAAGCCTTCAGCTCCTGATTATATGCCACATACTGGAATGGTCCTATTTTCCAGTCCAGAGGCAGCTTGAAATCTCACACAAAGAAGATTTAATAAAGCATTTCCTTTCAGAGCTGAGCCAGACACAAGAGATTTCACATCGCTCAGCTAACTGCAAACCCCGAGTCACCCATGGCCCCTTTCTCCAACATCTCATTTCAGCTCTCTGATTAACTTGGCTCATCTCCTCCTTTTCACCTTGTTTTTAATGGCAGGAGCATTTCCATTTGTTGTTGTTTCCAATGTTTATTTTCCTAAATTGTACAGCCTGAATTTCTTGAGAGCAAAAACAGGATTCTGAGGGACTCAGTTGATGGAGTGCACGTATTGACGCTCTTTTGACAGATGCCCGATTTCCATAACATGCTACACACCTTCCCACACACTGCAAAATCAGGGCGTAACTGCAGCAGGGCAAAACCTACCAGGAGATCCTGGCCCCAGTGCGCTGAGGTCAGGGTGCCCACTTGAAGTCACTAGCTGTTTTTGAAAATTTAGAGCCTTTTGCTGAAAGCTCCAGCTCAATTTTTGCGACTATGTGAAAAAGGCAGCGGGATTTCTAATATTTTTCTCCTTGAATTTCATCAAAACCTTCCTGGCTCCTGAACAAGCATCTTTGTCCAATCTCTTAGTCCTTTTCCCAGGGCTGGGTGCATTGGTGTGGGGGGTGGACAGTCTGTCCCTGAAGTCATGTCTCTCCTTGAGTTCTTGGACACGAAGGATCATTGGGTTGTGACAACCCCAGCCACTCCCAAAGTATTTTGTGTGGCAGGAGTGATAAATGCCCAGGTATTGGAGATACATTTCTCTAAGGGCTCATGGTGGTGACTGAGCTATCGTTGCAGCGTGGCCACCCTAGATATTTCTGGCACAGTGGGAGAAAGCAGGTGCTGGGTTGCAGTTGAGATTACAGCACCATTTTGAGCCTTTTGGGCCAGATCTTTAGGTATTATAAATTCATGTTGCTCCAGCAGTGTCTGTGGAGATATGCTTGTCTATATCCACTGGGTAACACCGTGCGACCTTGGGGAACACAAGGAGAGTGGCCTATGCCATTCTGGGACCATCCAGGAGGCACAGGAGCAAAGAGGAATAGAGAACATGGCACTGGGTTTGGCCAGCAGCCCTGAGGATTTAAGAGTTGGTTTTAGTACTTCACCAACTCCATGAAGTATGGACCCTCTCTGTCAAAGGTCAGCATCTGCTTCTTAAGTTCTCCCAGAAAATCTTGGTGTCTCCTACTTTTTTTGTATTGAGATGCCAGCCAAGCAGAGCTATATTAATTCCAAAAGTGGAGTTGCTCTGATTGCCAAGGTCTGCAACTCGGTGTCGTGCCTATAAATATTAATGGTCACTCTGTATGCTGTGTGTTCCTACAAGTGGCTCACGGGACAGTTTACTTTGAACCAGAGAAAACATGAAAATGACCCTATTTTTCCCTCCCCCCCCCCTCCCCCCTTAATGCCTTTGTAGATAATTGGCATTTAGCAAAGGCCAAGTCAGCATTTCTACTCCTTGCTCGTGTTTTCTGGGGTTTATAACTTAGTCATAAAAATTCACTTAAGGCTGCAGTTTGGCAGGAAAGGGATCAGCATAGCAGCTAATACTGAAAATTTATTTGGACCTTAGTGTTTAAAAGTTCGAGCAAGCCATTTTGGAGTTCAGTCAACATGACCTCTCGCCCTGGGAAAACACACGGGCAGGCCAGAACTGGGAATATCACATCTCGGAGGGTGCAATTCCCCCTTGTGCAGAGCTTGTTAATCACATTACTGCTGCACTGATTGAGATTGCAACCCTGTTGCAGTAGGAGCTGAGCAAAGAACACGCTGAAAAACAGTTCCTGCCCTAGAGAGCTACATATTACAGTAACATGGTTTGCAAGTGGGTAAAACAAGCAAAGCAAGGCTTGAAATGTGAATGAACAAGCAGAGAGAGAACCTCCCCAGCTCAGTGGCCTTGGGCCAACCTATGGTGTTCAAACCACCGGTCCCCGACGCAAGGAGACCACCAGGGAGTCTCGAGGTGAGAAGAGCAGCCACCCAGCACAGATGAAGGAGCATCCACAAGAGCATGCAGCAGGCTGTCCCAAATGCCGGAGGCGTGATCAGTCCTGGCACCGTGGACCACGCCACGGCAGAACCTGTTTGGCTGGCTCTGGAGGCGGGTGCAGGGCCCCAGAGCCAGGGAGCTGCTCAGCTGGTCCGGTGGTGATGTGGGAGTTCCTGAAACTGGCACCATTCTTCCCGAATTGTGTCTGCTGCAGCGAGACACCGGGATGCTCTTCGCCGGCTGCGTGTTGTGCATGAGCACCCACCAACGAGGCCTCCCATGGCGTAGGCAGCAGCAGCACTGGATAGTGGGTGCACGGTGTTTGCTGCTCCCTGTTGATCACTTGCTGGCTGCATTTTGATGTTTGATGTTAGGTGGAGGGATATTGTCTCCAACTGGTGAATCCACCAATTCATCCACCGGTGAATCTCACCACCCATGAGCTATTTCAAATAGAGGATGTAAATATCCTTCCAATATCTGAAGGCAGACTACAGGAGAGCTGGCGAGGGACTCTGTCAGAAAGTGTGGTGACAGGACAAGGGGTAATGGTTTTAAATTGGAAGAGGGGAGATTTAGATTAGATACCAGAAAGAAATTACTTACTGTGAGGGTGGTGAGGCACTGGAACAGGTTGCCCAGGGAAGTTGTGGCTGCCCCATCCCTGGAAGTGTTCAAGGCCAGGCTGGATGGGGCTTTGAGCAACCTGGTCTGATGGGAGGTGTCCCTGCCCAGGGCAGGGGGGTTGGAACTCGATGATCTTTAAGGTCCCTTCCAGCTCTAACCATTCTATGATTCTAAATGGGTGATCCAGAGCGATTCCTAGACGTGCTGTGTGCCTGTCACTCACCCTTCCTAAGGATGTCCAGCTCCCGCTGGCTCTGGACATGGTAGAAACACAGCACATCAACAGAGCTCTTGCACTTGGTGTCAGGCTCCTTTCTTGTGCAGTCACCTCTAGAAGTCACTCAGACAAGGTTTGTACCAATAAATTAACCAGTGCCCAGACTGTTCCAGTTCTGGCCCAGTCCAGATGCATTTTGGGAGCTACCATGGGCCAGTTCCTTATGGGCTGTCTGGATGTGACCACGCAGGTTTGGAGGGTAAGAATTTAATAGGAAACTATTGGCCGTTCCGTGCCAGCTGTCCTCTCGATGCAGAGGAAAGTCCCAGGAACATTTAATTTACTGGCACAGACTCAGCCACAGCACATGGGATCTCCTCAGTCTTTTGGAAGCCAAGGTTCATTGAGGCCAAGCAGCTGCTGTCATCATATATAGCGTGCCCAGAGAATGGAGTTCAGCAAGTCATTGGTGAATAGGTTAAATAAAGTAGATGCCGGCACTGAGTTTAGCAGAAGTCTATTATCTGGAATCTACTGGTGTTGATTTTCTGGCCTGGAGCCACCTGAAACCATCTATCTCAGGGCATTAGCTCAGTTACCATAACAACTCATCTAGGAACAACTCCTGACAGCTCGAGGAGCAGACCAAGGCCCCACGTGGTACATAAGCCACTCTTAGGTCAAGATAAGCATGTTCAGGATTCTGCCTCTAGTGCAATCCAGCCTTGGTGTCCCAGTGCTTATACAAGCCTTAATGTGCTTGGGATCCTGTTTTATCCTTCGGAGGCTGTTCAGCCTAGTTTTCCAAAAGTCCATCCACTCAAGGAGCTACCTCCTGGCAGAATAACAAAACTATCCATCTTTGGGGAACCTGGCTCATTCCCTTATTGGCATTCAGTTTACGGACTCTGATTTTTGTCCTCATAAATGAAAACGATGGCTGAACCACTTCCATAAGGTCCGGTTTAGCTGATGCTAAGGAACTACTGCCTACATTTGACTCCTGTGATGACAGAAGGACTGGTGTTCGACGTAGACGCTCGGCAGTGGCTCACTCCAGGCTTATATTACTCCGCTCTCCTCTTACCTCTTCTCATTCTCACTGGAATTGCCCGAGAAGCAGTCAGCAAGCACGGCAGATGATGTTGGATATCTAGAAAGAGAAACCAGAAAAATAATGGGATCTCCACAGTTTGACCCCGCATAGAAAGCTGATGTTACAGCCCAGATGAATTTAGTCCCTTACAGTGGCTTTCGGTGTGATTTTGTGATGCCTGCTCCTTGCACTGACCTTCCAGCTCCTGGGGTTGCTCAGCAATTACTCCTCAGCATGGAGGGGAAGACTTTTCGCTCCCATCCAACTACTACAGACTTGCCCTGTTAAGCTTAGACCTAGCAGCAGGCTCCAAGGCATCTCACAGTGGGATAACGATCCTTTAAATAGCACTGGGAGTCTCTCTTCTCGGGGAAAACTAATTAAGTTCTTCAGCACATGCTTAGACATATGTTGACCTGGTATGGCCTTAACAGGCCTGCTTCCGTCTACTGGATAAATAACACTGGCTTAAAAAATATCCTCCAAGAGATGCGTTACTGAGGCAACAGCCAGGTGGGGAACTGACTTCTCCATCTCTGTGGCTGAAGGTAGTATTTATGTCTATTACTCACAGGCCAAACTCTTGGCTGGTGTAAACTCCTTGAAATCAGTTAAGTGATTTTTAAGTTCTGAAAGCACCGGTGCAGTTACCTCTGCTGACCTCTTGCAGTGTACAGGTCCGAAAATGACACCTATATTAAGCTCAGTTACTTACTGTTCAGCACAAGAAGCTCATTTAACAAAAGCAGAGGATTGCATCAGTGGAGAACATGGTCCACAGGAGCTGAATTCCTCCCCTGTGTGGTTGCATGGGATTGCAGTAGATGAAACTGAGCTGATGTGTCCTGTGGGGGTCTCTGTCTTGGCTCTAGGCAAAGAATTAATGAATGGAAAGTATATTCTGAACCAGGCTCTTTTCTGGTGTGATATGGCACAGCTTCCTGGATTTCTCTGTAGTTGTGCTGATTTTTACCAGGTGAGGATTTTGCCCAGTTGGGATAAATAGCCTCTCTAAGTCCTTGGTGTTTTATGGGGCAGATGTGCTCCAGGGTGGGCTCACAGCAAATCCTTGGCTCTTACAATCCCCTGAAATTTCAAGTGAGGAAGGAAGTGCTGGAATATGAATCCTCTGCTGGGTTTTGCAGAAAACCCAACCAGTGGTTGATATGAGCCTAAGTAGACTCGTAGTGTCCTTTGTTAGGACCCAACAAAAAACCCCACCCCGTAAAGTTTGAACTTCCCTAAGTCCTGATGAAAAGTTTGCAGCACAGGCTCGGCTCCTTGTCTGCATGATTGCAAAGAGCAATTCACAGGAGTCAAAAAGACTCAGCCCTGCACTTACTGGCTTGGCTGGGTGGGGTGGCTGCCTGGTAGAGCTGCTGCCTACGGGCCACGAGTATGTTGGTTGCAGTCCAAGGTGTGATAATGAGCTCTCTAAGCAAATGCAAGCCCTGAAGAGGTACCCCTAAAAACCTGCAAGAGCTTCAGCCTCTGTTCTGGAGACCCCAGGGGGTAGCCCTAGATGAGTTCTAAGGGTCTTGAGAAGAGTAACTAAGAAAGTAATCCTGCTTTTGCTAAGCTTAAGTCTTCTATGCAGGGTCTGTACCCCTGTCAGAAAATGTTTATGGAACCATAACCCCAGAAAGCCACCATTTCGTGCTAATGCACGTGGGCAGCATGTCTAGAGCAATTCAAGCTCTGTCTTACTGTAAACATCCTCAAAGTGCTCCTAAAGCTACAAGCTGCCGTCTTCTGAGATGAAAAAAGGGATTTCCAGGGGCATGTACTAAAGAGGGAGAGCCTTGGCTATGGGAAAAAGGATTCCAGACAGTTGCAGGTTATCTGGAGGGTGAAGGCATCTTTTGTGGAGGGATAAATGGGTCTGAAACCCCGCAAGTGGCTTATCCTCAGCTGCACAGAGTGACTGAAAAACCAAACCAGTCAGAGGACGAGGTTTACATTCTCCCCACGCCAGGGTGAGCGCCTCCTTGGTCAAATGCCATTTTTGATTGCATGTCTACAGTGCTCTAAGTATTTGCCTCTTTCTTATTCAGATAATGCCAAAGAGCGCAGCCAAAGCCATGAGAGACGGGGAGCGTGACAAGGGCTGAAGGGAAGCAGATGGAAGAGAGCTTGGCCATGGAAAGGCAGCCCGGCCACCAGCCTTTGGTAAGTCCCTCCCCACACGCCAGCTCAAGGACTGTTCAGAAAGCAGCTCCGAGTGTTTTCAGCACAGTACCCATGAATAATTAACCCAAACAAAACAACAAATAACATTTCCTCATCAGCGTGCCATGTGGTCTCAGCTGCCAAAGGAGAAGCGTGGGTAAGACTGACTCAGCTCCTGAGGGCAGTGAATCAGAGCGAAATGCCCATGAAAGGGTGACTTCTGCCGGGGTGATGAAGCAAGAAGGAGCCGAGATGGACTTTGCTTAGGGCCCTAGATGGGGACACTGGACATCTGAGACTCCTTCTGGCTCTCTCACAGGATATCTCAGTAAGTTGCTGATCTTGGCCTTTGTTTTCCTATGTGTAAGTCTGAGAGAATTTATTCTTCCCTTTCTCCCACTCTTTGTCCATCCAGCTGAAAGCGACTTAGGTCAGGGACTGTCTGGGCCCCTGAGCAGTTCCTGTACAGCAGGGCCCCCATTTCTACGTCGAAGGCTCTGTACGGCAAATAAGCTGCAAGGACACTATAGACATTCCATTTGGTTGGTCACTGTTACGGCGACTACCTCATCTGAAATTGGGCACCCATTGTTACACCAAAACCACCTTATTTTTGAGCCAGGGTTTGTAAGGCACCGCGTTGTTCTTCCATCTGTGTGCCAGTCCCCCCGCTCCAACAACTTCTGAACCAACTGACCTGATTCAACCCAGTTTGATGGAAAGAGAGAGGTCTCACAGACCCAACTGCAATTTTCGTGAGAAAAGAGCAGCTGGATAGAAGAGAGACATTTAAGTTAATATCCTACTGAAGGAAAGGTAATTACACCTCTTGCTCCCTATCTATTTGGAGATGCAGCAGCCAGGTGACCAGCTGGCATTTAGATACTGGCTGGTCAATCAGTGCCTGCCCTGTTTCAAACCAGCTCCTGCTCTTGCAGTCCCTTGTCTGCAAAGGAAGAAGCTGTTGGAAGAGCTGAGGACTTTGCTGGGGAGGTCTGGAGGGGGTAAGGATGCCCTGGGGGATATTACAGTGAGCTGGGAGCACCAAGAAAGGAAGAAATAAAAAGCAGTTTTTTAAATACACAAATCACAAGGAAAACAGGTTTCGCCAGTTCCGCTGCTCACAGAACAACTTGATTTTTAGGTTCAAACTTATTTTCAGGACCAAATGGATGTTTCTTTAAACCACTATGGCACTTTCCCCAGAAAATTTCACTTACTGGCAACTAGCTGTCTTACCAAACTCCTCAAACCTGCATTTTCTGTTTTTCAACTGAAAAACATGCCTTTCTGGACTTTTTTGGCAATGAGAAAACATTTGATTCTTTTTTTCCCCAACAAAAGCATTTGAAGAAACGCCATGGAAAATGGAGTTTCTCATTTTCCAGTCTCTCTTTTTTTTTCCCCTAAGCACAAAAATATTTCCCCAAGTACTTCCTCAGGCTTTGCAAAGACAGATTCTAAGACGAAGATGTGAACATAGTCACAGGTGAAGAACTTTCAACCGAGATGGACAAAGGGTGGGATGGGACTAAGCATGGCAAGAAGGAATGTGACTTTTCCAAGGTCAACCAACAAGCAAAGTGGAGAGTTACTGGCACTGTTGGGTCAGCGTTTCTGCCACTTGACCATGCGGCGCCTCTGCGCGTCTGTCTGTCCTGAAATAATGAGTTTCTTGGAGCAGAGCCAGTACTTTCCTGAGTGCTTGGAAAGTGCTTCGCACAGCCCTAGGTGCAGTCATAAATAATAATTTAAATGATAATAATAATATTAAAGTGGAGGCTTGCCACTGAAGATGGGACACGCTCAGCAACAGAGTCCTAAATCTGTGCCCCTCTTCTAGTAAAAGGTACTGTTTGCCTCACAAAGCCAGGGAGACCGGAATTCTCTGGACTTGATAATCACAGTCTTTCGCTCTGCAAAAGGCAAACTGACCTGAGTTGAATTAGGTCCAGTATCTACTCTAACACCTCATGCCTGTAGCTGGCAGCTCTGGTCAGCTCTGGAAGGCTTTTTGCAGCTCAGGAGGATATCTGGAAAGAGTAAATTAACTGTGGTGGTGTGGGGAGCTGCCTGGACTAATGTTTTTTTCAGAGATAGGCTTTGATTGACACTTCAAATCTGCCTGACAATCTTTTATTCTAAGTGCAGTTGCTGCCTTTCTTCAGAGCAGGAAGAGCTGGTTTGGTTGCTGTCCTTCAAATGATGGATCTTATCACATGGGAAAAAGAAGAGAAAAAAAAGCAAACCACCTGGAAACAGCCACTGGTACAGCATAAAAAGAGGTAAAACTAACTGGATCTATTTGAGATATTTCTGTTTTTTCCCTCTATGCCATAACCCAATGCAAGATATAGGAGAAAAGAGGCTCTGCTCTGAGGAACAAGAGCTGACTGTTTTCTTTCTTTATTTGCCTGTTTGTTATGTTGTTGTTTTCCTTTAAGAGATTTTTCCCACTTTGCAGATAGGATTGTGCCACCCTCCAGTGCTGAGAGGACTGGGAAGGCAGTGGGACAACCCTTTCACTCCCTGGTTCTACACTGTCTCTCCCACTGCCCATCCTCCCCACGCTGCCTCTTACTCCTTAGTTTCAGGCATCCTTAATGCTTGCTAAACGCTGGGATGACACCATTCAGCTGCTTTCAGAAGAGGTGACAGTCACTTTTTACATTCCAATTTAGACATTTGGGGTTTACCTGAGTCTGGCCAAGAAGAAGGTCTCCAAACAGCCAGACGCATGCTTCAGATCCTCTTCTGGACACCCACTTAGGTGGCAAAACAGGTCTCCTGTTTAAGATGTCCTGTCTCTTCTTGCTCGTCCAGGTCCATCAAAAAGCAGTCAGGCTCTTTAGGCTGCGGAGTAGAGGGCTGTTGTTGTACGTCCAAGTACCCAGAAAGATGCTGATAGTAAGAACTGCTCTGAAATGGATGCTTCCCTTGTTCTCTGTGAACACAGGTGTGGACAAGACCAAGAACCAAAGCTGAAAGGTGTGATAGCTCCCATCTGTGTGCCAGCTGGAATATTGCAAGATGGAGACCTTTGCAACTTCACATGCTGCACCACAGACAGGATTTCTTCTCATCAGGAGCATTTATCTTTGGGATCCAGCTTTTGATGGAGCCTCACAGACAGGATTACCAAAAGCACTGCTGTTTGCTGCTGCTTTCACCTCCACCTCAGAGCCACAGCCAGGCCTTTCCAGCCAGCTCCTTCTGAGCTTCAACGAGCAGAAGACAAGCCCAGGCAGGCTACCTCCACCAGCCACTGTGCTTCACCAAGGCAGCTCCGGCTGAGGCACGTTTCAGCAGTTCTTCTGTGCTTCTCCTCTTGTGGATGGATCAAGCGCTTCGGTTTACAGGGCCATCAGCCTTGGCAGCTTTCCTCAGCACTAAATTTACTTTTTAAAGTTACATCAGTGTTGTACCCAGAGGGACTGGAGGAACAGATGCAGCCTGTGAAGTCTGGCTTTAATTCACCTGCCTCATTTAATTTCCTGCCCTGCCTTCTAATCAATGAGTCTGCACTAGCGACCCTGGGAATACAGAGGGGTTTTTTCATATATAGGAGAATTCAACACAGTGGCTGTGCCGGCAGAGGTCTCAGGGTCTCCAGCAGGTTGTCTCACCTCTCCTTTGAGGCTGCTTCATTATGGATTTTCCTCCTGCAGAAGCACTTGCACACACTCCCCAATCCCTGGCAGCTGCACCGCGTCTCCTTGCAAGGGCTGGTTGGCACAGGGCAGCTGTGCCACATTAGCCTCTCTTAGCCAGGCTGGCTGTGTGGCATTCCCTCCTGGAAGTGCTCTCCTCCCACGTGTTCCCAGTTTTCAGCTTCATGGCTTTCTTTTCAGGGCCACACGCTGCTTTCTGGGGCTCTGTCCCCATGGTGGCTCTGCCGTGCTACCTCAGACGGGCTGCTGAGGCTGAAAGTGCCTCGTTACCTCCCAGCAACATGGTGGGACCAGTGGTGCTCCTTTCCCAGGGCAGCTGTGCCGATGCTCCCTCGCAGGGCTTACTGGCCCTGTGGTGTGTTACTTCCCAGGTGGCCCTTCACTGAGGACAGGAGTACCACGTCACCTCAAAGGTGCTTTCAGGACTACATCGCCTCAGATGCTCAGGGCTATCAGGAAGCTCTGATGAAAGGGCTTCTGGCACTTTTGCTTTGGTTAAGCAGAGTCTCACTGTCCTGTTTTTTTTTTTTTTTGAGCTCATGTTAATTCCAGGCAGTGCTGCTCACTTGCTTAATCAGCTGGGGTCAAAACCCCAGGAGACAGAAAGGTTGTCTTTGGCTGGTAGCACCTATTTTGTGATGTTACTGCTTCACCTCGTGTATTATAATCTGTATCAGATTGCTCTTTGCCTGCTAAAATGGACAATTAGGATCCAGTTGTAATGCAAATTGCATGGTGGAATAAAAACCGTGGGGAACAAAATCACAAATAAGTATTTATGTCAGCCTTTGTTACCGCGTGATGGGTCCCGCTCAGTTACTGCTGGCTGTGAAGCATCAGACAGAAGAGAACCTGGTGTGCCTTTGTGTTTTATAGGCACGAGCTGCGGAGCTGCTCTGTGTAAGGCTGCCTTTAGGCACTCGCGGGCCCCGATAATGTGTATGTGTGCAAACCTAACAGACAGATTGCCGCCTACACTGGAAATTTGATGATTGCCTTGTTTTTTCAAGGCTGTGTTTTCTATACTGCAGGCCAAACCCATGGGGTAATCTCCAGTCTCTCTGCACAGGGCTGAGATGATGTGGTGAGAGAAGCGGCGAGATGCTGAAATTTCAATCTGCCACATAATGTGCTCCTAATACTGATGGCCTTGTAAGTGTGGCGTCGTCATTGGTGTCGTTGCTGTTGGTCTTGTAATTGTTGCCTTCCTACGTGTGGTGCTAAATGTTGTAAATTAAGAGAAATATTTAAATTTGTAATGGAACCTAAAGTCACTGTGGAATTAAACACACAGGAGTCCTGCAAATGCAAATGGAAGAGGTATGTCTTCATTTAAAATGGCAAGCCACGTCGACGTAAAGTGATATGCTGCTGATGTAGCTGCTCTTGCTGCACATCAGCTTTGCATTTCCCCAGGCCCCGGGTAACAAAGAATCGAGCTGCATGTTTTCACAGCAAAACTCATCTTTGAGAATTGAGGTGGAATATCCACATTTACAAAGCGTTAGAGGTGGCAGCCAGGGGAGGCTGGTGTTTTGAGGGTTGGTTGAGCTTGTACAGGACTTGTAAGATCCAGAGTGAGAGCGACATCTCTTCATGTCCCATGGAAATAGTGGCTTCTAGAAGACAGCAAGGAGCAAGAGTGAGAGGTGGTGACGCCAGATGGATGAGCTGAGTTCAATGTCCTCCTAGAAGCTATGGCATATAGCTTGTATATCTACTCAGAAAGGCCATTGCAACCACCATAAATGACTCCAAATGGCCTTATTTTCCCGCTAGCAGTGAAATAAGCAGCTTCAACGGGGAGGAGTAAATCCATTTGATTGCACATGTTGCTGAGAATTACCCTCTTATTAGTTATTAGTAATAACCCAATCTATTGCTAGCAGCACAGCCACCAAAGCAGAGCCAGCCTTATCTGCCAGAGAATCATTGTGTTGCTTCTAACGCTTCCAATTACCACTGAACAAGGGGAGCCGGAAAGGCCTGAAGGGAAGAAGATCTGTAGGAAGCAAAAGGCAACACAGGGAACTTGGGTTACAAACAACGTGTGCGACAAATGAAATATATCAGGGCCAACACATTTTTTGAGGAAGAATTCTGCCAGGCAAGGCTGAGCTCTTTCCATTCCTGACTTTCTTCTAAGCCAATGCATGGTATTTGTATTTTAGATCATGAGATGGTGGGGGTGTTGGCTCGTTAGCTTGTCTTCTGAAGGAAAGAGGGGCTTCTAGACCTTCTAGACCTTCTACCAGCAGCTGCCAAGCTCAGGGCTCCAGTCCAGGATTTAGATGAAAATTCTCTGTTGGAATCGATGGCAAAGCACCTGATCCCCACAGCAGTGGTGTTCTTGCACAGCAATGCCCTGGGAATTTCTCACTCGGAATAGATCAGATTCTGCTCTCATTTATGCAATTATGAATCCAGTGTAGCTCCATTTGAAACAACTGTTTTCTTCCAATGCAAATGAGATCAAGATCTGGCCCAGGCTGTTTTTGTACACAATGGAAACCGACTGAATTATGGAAAGCAGGAAACAAATCTAATGTAAATCTAAATGGAAATATCATGCTCTCTCTTACATCAGAATAAATTGGAAGCAAGACTGTTGATTCTAATGGAATTCATCTGGATTTACACCAGACTGTGGCTCAGCATTTGTCAGCTGGCTGCACACCGACATCAAAACGCATGCTACCTCATCTGAATAGCTTTGAACAATTTCTTCCTTTTCTTTTACATTTAAGCAGTTGCCTCTGCATCCTGATAGCTGATTAGCCTTTTCAAACAAATAAACCCCTGCAAACAGGCATCAACAAATGAGCCCTGCTCTCACTGGCATTTTCAGAATCTAAATGATGAATCTGAAGTACTGAGCTTGGTTTTGGAGTCACTGAAACTCGCTCCTCTTCCTCTGTGTTCACAATGTAGAGCAGCAGGACAGAGCTCACAGGAGGACAGACCTTAGCAGCAGCTATTCTGATTTCCCTGAAGTATGGCAAATTCATTGCCTTCCCACCAGCAGTGGTGAGGGCCAGCTATTTCCTAGGGTGCACAGGAGACCTTTCAGTAGATAAACAGAATGTTGTCTTACTTCCACTCTTGCTGCGTTCACTCAGATGGCCAGAACGGAGCCATAACCCTCCCTAAATGGATCTAATAGGAAATTGTGTCATGCTCTGTTCCCGCAGGCAAGTTACTGCTTCTCTCTGTGTCTCTGTGCAGCTCTCCATGGGAGCCTGTTGCTCACGGGCTCCCTTCATGGGACAGCGTGAGGGTTAGTTCACATCTCAGCAGCAAACCTGACTCCCTGGTGAAAGCCACTGGAAAAGCACAATGTCTGAGTAAGGGCACAGCCACGTCAGCCCCTTCCCTCCTACCTCACCTCCCCAGCTTCTTACACAGTTCAATTTTTAATCTGTGTTTGTGTTTCACTTTGGATAATTAGTAAAATGTATCTTAATTAAAACAAGGGGAGGAGAAGATGACACACAAACACCCTAAAGCCTTAAGCCAATGGGATTCAGGGAGGGGCAAAGCCATTATTCAAATACAAACCTTGTTGGTAACCAGGCAAACATGGTAATGACAGTTATGGGGAGTGTTTCAAAGGTAAGGAGTTTTCTGAAAGCTGGGTAACTGTTTGCCTGTACACCCTTCTTTCAAGGGACAGGCGAGAGCCTGATGCCCAATACCACGAGCCCGGCCTGCAATCGGTCTCCTGGGGAGAAGAGCCCGAGCAGCGGCGTGGTCAGCAACCCTCCTTTCTATTTCCCTACCACTGATGTTCTGTGGGATCCTCCCAAAATTAATTGGGCAAGATTTTCACAAGCGGCCCCTGTCTATGGCTGTTTAATGTGGAGATGTTCAACCTGAGACATGCACAATCACCTTTTGCTAGACCGTTAGTGACAAAGAACGCGAGGATCCCGACCAGCATCTAAACGTACCAGCCACCACCTCTCAAAGTCTTTATGTTCCCATCCATAAATTGTTATAATAGATACTTTCCTGACTTTATAAAGCTATTAAAGCCTCTCTAATGAAACAGAAGCTCTCAAAGAGGTGTGATTATTATGGTTTACTCTTGCTTAGGCTTATTCCTGCAGGTCAGCTGTGCTTAATTCATGAGAATTTTCTCACTGCTGGCACTGCAGACCCTACGTGGCATGGAGTGTCTTGCACTTCACAGCATCACCTGGAATAAACACCTGCAGCCAGGATGCACCTGACAGTTGTGTTGTTGATAAACAAACAAAAGCTCCAGCTTCCTCATTGCTCACAGCCTCTATAACTGTTTGCCATGTACCATAGGCTTATTTCATCCATGTGTTAACTCAGAAGCAAAGAGAAAGCAGAAATGAGAAGTACCTGGGTCCCATCCCAATCCCAGCTTTCTCCAAGAACACACCATAGGCACTCACGGGCAGCACTAGGCTGCAGAGTATGTGTAACCCTGGGGAACCAGCTAAACTCAATTTGTCAAGCTCCTTGGAGAGTCTCAGCAGCATCACTGCCCGTTACCCACTGCCTGTAAATGATCTTAGTGCACATGTTAATAAAGCCTGTACTGAGGCAGGGGTAATAGGACCACCAAAAAGAGAGTCAAGAGAGAATCACAATGGCAGAGATATTTTCTGCTCCAGCAATACAAGAAGATGGGGAGCAATTATTTGCTTTTATAGGAATAAAACTCTTTAGGCAAGGACCTTAAAAGTGGGAATAATTGTAATTTACTGTTCACACAGTACAGTGGGAAATCAGGCCCAAACTTGTAGCTACAACCTTTAGCTATAAATGCTGTGGACTGTGCTGTGCAGAGCTTTGCCGAGTGACTAGTCACATTGATTTCAGCACAGCTTTCCCCAGGGTACAGCACTGCTTTATGTGAGTATGGATGTGAGACCCTGCGCCTGATTCTGATCTTGTATTTGGAAAAATTGAGTGATTTTTGGTGGGTATACGCCTGACTGACTTGAAGACATGTGTAACCTGGCTTCGAGACCTGATACAACCTTGATAAGATTCTTATTAAGTTATTCTTCTGATTAAACCCTATCTTTGTTGGGCAGAATCCTATCCATTTCAGCACTGAGACTCTTGTGAACGCAGAGCTGGCTCTAATGTCAGAAATCAGGTTTGGCCATGATGGCAATAGAACAGGTTAGCCTATAAGCCCAAAGTCAATTTGCAAACTCCATCTGTTTAAAAAGAAATGCATTAACGGATTCAATGACTGATCTCCTGAAATGTCATTTGAATAGTTTTGACTGTGCAGTTGTTTTATTCCTGGGAAATTTTGGAGTACAAAAAGACTTTTATTTTCCTTCTTCATTTGCCAAGAATCTCTTTGAAACTTCTTTGTAATATAGACTGAGGCTTGGACCAGATCTCTAGCTCACATAAACAGATGTATCTCTATTGACTTCTGTAAAGAGATGCTGATATACACAAGAAAATGAAAGCAAGAAACTTGAAGTATGAAGCTTTTTGACCAGGGAAGTAGTTACTCTACTACTGGAGCCTTGGTCTAGCCCTAAGCACTGAAGCCCATTCTTACTGTGGGGCATCCTTCCTGGTCACTGCAGTGTGGTAGAGGCCTGGGTGCCTCCACCAAGCACTCAGAGAAGTGTTCAGAAGGGATTCTGGATGTGATGTTATGAGGCAAGACTGTATGACAACAAAGAGGGTAAAAAAAGCAATTCAGAGTTTAAGCCAGGGCTAGTTTAAGGTCTGGGTACACCAGGATAGACCTGCCCAGTTCTGGTTTCTCACAAGTTCTTCTGAAGCTTTTAGAACTGCGAAAGGATGCCAGAAGAGAAGAGTCTCCTGCTGCTAAGCCTCCACCATCGCTGGGGAGGTGACTTTTTTGTAGTTTAATAGCAAGTTGTCAGTTTTCAAGCCTGTCAGTGCAGTGCCTTTCTCCCACAGCGAGCAGCTGATTTCAGCAAGGAGTTATTCCTGGTATATATGTAGGAGAAAAGAGCTTCCTTTATTCTTTAAAGGCAAGAAGACATAGTCTTCCTGAGAGAACCCCAGTGATGATATTGAGCTATCAAAGGCTGGGAAAACTCTCTAAAAACATTAATTACGGTAATGCCTAAAGCAGCAAAAGCTATGCTGAGAGATGACATAAGAAGGGTGCCCTTGGTGATATGGAGGGCCAGTCCCTCAGGAGTGTGTGCCAGTGACCGACCAGAGGTGCTTAAGGAAGGAACACGAGACCAGGGGATGCTTAGAAGTGTCTGCTCTCTCCTCTTCCAACTTCTGGAGGCTCATGCTTTGCCCAGCACCTCCTCTCCTCCCTGTTGCTGTTGACTGAATTTTATTTCTATTTTCTTTCACTTTGAACGTAGGGAAAGGAGAGGAAGCAGGTCTACAAAGCAATTTCCAATGTGCTTCCCTATCTGTCTGTCTGCTCCGTACAAATAGTTGTTTTTCTTTGGGATAAAGGCTGAAGATAATTCCTCTAAGTAGCAATTAAGCTCCAGGTGGCTGCAGAAAGCCACAGCTTTCTCCAGCTCCTGCAGAGACACAGCCTGAGCCACAGGTTTCCCTACTTCCCTAAACCAGGAGATTTTTTTCCTGCCTGTGTTTTGTGTCTGACAGTGATTATGGCCCCGCTCCTCCAGGGTAGCCCAAAGTGATTGGAGCAGCAGGGAAAATGACAAACCGAGGATGCTCCATAAACTGGCTGTGTCCTCTTTCTGAAACGCACCAATTTCATAGAGCAGGAAATAGTTTCCTCTCAATCCTGATTTGAACTCCTTGCATTTCACCTGCAACACCTCTGTTTTCCAAGCACTGAGGCCAGTTCAATCTCCTTTTACTCCTGCCGGGCTGGCAGATGTTGGAAAGGGACTTTTGATCACGTTGGATGGATTACTGTGGGCTGATGGAGCAATACTTGCACTCCAAGACTCAAAGTGAGTCTCATCAGCAGATGCGCGTGATCAGCTTGGCTCATTAGTTAATGAGGTTAATGAGGACACCTGTATGAGCCATCTAATATGAAAGGGGACGTGTCTAGCCATAGTGATTGCTCAAGATGACACAGCAAATCACTGGCAGAGCTGGGAACCAGCAAAGCACGGCAGGGCAGGACTTCATCTTCAGGCACCCTCCAGGTCTGAAGTCCAAGTGGATGGACACAGCCCTGAGCTTGAGGAGACAGCTCAAATTCAGTCTGGTGTTGGGCTTATGCAACGGGGAGATACAAGATGTCAGCACGCAGTCTGGGCTGGAAATATTTTCCACTATCAGTGACGCTCGTGAACCTTAAGAGAGCTTCAAAGCCTACCCACGCTTCCATTGGCAAAGAAACGTGAGCCACTAACTCAGAGGATCTCCCTTTCCCAGACAGTCTTATTATCCATAGCATCAAATCGTGGGATGTTACCACTTCTGCCTGGTTTTAATGATTTATCACCCCCGAATTATGCACCATCGGTGACAGTAATTTTCTCTGATTTGGACAGGTGGATGGAATTACGTCTCTCTCTGTTTGGTGTGCTAACAGGATCAGAATTAATATTTTGTCTTGCCTGGCTTATCTTAGCTAGACAGTAGCTATTATTTCACCTACTCTGTTTCTCTTCCCCCTCCCCGCCACAACTAAAATAATTTGATTTTGAGCTATACTTGAAGCAGGACTCACCTCAAATCAGATTTCAAATTCCTTGACTGGAGTCTGATCTCAGTGCTATCAATTTCCAGCGCGTCCGAGCACAGTCAGTCACGTAACAGGATGGATCCAGCAGGGAGAACACGTTTTGTGGGTCACTGCAGGCACCTGCACACAAACACATGGACGTATGTGACTCTGTGTGCATGCAAGCCACCACGGGGCAGAGTGAGGAATGGCTCACCATCAGCCAGCATGGCACATGGTCCTGTGCCCCACACCATGGCCTTAGGGCCATGTAATCCCTTGTGGAGATCACGGTTCACAGAATGATGAGGGACCTCTGGAGATCATCTCCTCCAACCCGCTGCCACAGCAGGTCCACCCAGAGCAGGTCCCACAGGAACGTGTCCAGGCGGGTTTGAATGTCTCCAGAGAAGGAGACTCCACCACCTCTCTGGGCACCACTGAAAAAAGACTGGCCCCATCCTCCTGACACCCACCCTTTAAGCATTTGTAGGTGTTGATCAGATCCCCCCTCAGTCGTCTCTTCTCCAGACTAAAAAGACCCAAGTCCCTCAGCTTTTCCTCATAAGAGAGATGTTCTAGTCCCCTCATCACCTTTGTAGCCATCTGCTGTCCCCTCTCCAGCAGTTCCCCATCCTTCTAGAACCGGGGAGCCCAGAACTGGACACAGGTTAGTCCCTGCAAGCTCTGTGAGTGCAGACGCAGAGAAGCCCCCCTGTGCACTCCTGAGCATGGCTCTGAGTGTGTCTGTGCACACCTGGCTGTGTGGGTCTATGCTGAAAGGCAAGTGCATGAAAACAAGACGGATTTGATTACTCACAACGTGCTTTTCCTCTGCCCTTTGTTTTTCTACATTGTTCCCACTCGTGCTGAATTGCAGTCACCACCGCTGGTCTTTGCCTCCCAGTGTGGGGTGCTGTGTTGTGTTAGGTTCTATACATATTGCATTGTTTGCCTTCTTGTTTTCCCTTTCCCTTCCTTGCTCATGGTTGTTTGTTTTCTCTTCATGTGTGGCATCAAAAGGCCGTTTGAACAGCAACTATCCAATCCGAATGAAAAGGGATGTTGCTTTTGGAAGATCCAACAGAAGCCTGAACAGAACTGATACTAAATTATGAATTAGCTGGAGATTTTTCTCTCTTCTTTTCTTTCTCTTTATTTTTTTTTCTTCCTCTTTTTTTTTTTCCCCTCCCTATTTTCCTAACCCTCTTCAAAATGTGCTGGGCACAAAACAGTAATGAAGGGCTGGACTCATTATTTCTGTTTATGGCAAAACCCAAGTGGAACAGAACTCTAAATGGGCTCTGGTTGAGTCCCTTCTCCCTCCATAAAGAGTGTAATAAATATCAGCCACATTGATTTTCCTTCCCCATGAACCCTTTGCTATTTGTTCTGGTCTAAGCACACTGCGTTTTCCTCTGAGGTTTCTTTTGCTCTAACTGTTCTATTATCTGTTGTTGTTGTTAATCTATGTTGAGTATGTAATTGAGATCCTAAGAGGGAGGTTAAGAGAAACCCCCTCGGGAAGACATCTGACCTACATGAAGAAAAAGAAAAAATAAAATAAATAACCCAAGCCATTGAGGCCAACTTCTCCATTTACCTGGTGGAGCCATTTCCTTTATCAAGGGCTCTCATCCACCCCAGGCTTAGCTCTCTTTCTGTAATTAGTTGTATATACGTGTTTTTAACCTCTACTTGATTTTTGCATTGATTTCTTTGCCTCGGGGGGGACATTTGCCAGTTGATTCCCTAGGCCTGATTTTCCCATTACCCGGAGTTGTCTGAACTGACACTACAGTTGGGGACATCATAGGCAGAGGTAGGTTGTGGCCCCTTCCCCTTTGCTTTCTTATGCTGTGATTTAACCTGGCCCAAGCGAGACAGTACGTGTTGGGGGGTGATGCAGAAGACGTCTCAAAGCACAGATGACAGCTACTTAATTCCCCTTGGATTTCCCAGGGAATGAGGCGTGGGCACAGCTGAAAGACTCCGGAGAGACCGGGAAAGGCGTGTTCAGCCAACCTCAGATGCTGCTCACCCTCTTTCCATCCACCACTGGCCTCCTGATCCGGGCAGTCTGTGTCCTGAGCACTTGAACTTCCCGTCTCCCTTGTTCGGTTGCTGCCGCGGGGACCTATTGCAAATACACGGAATCCATTATTGCCTGCTCACTGTACCAGTTCCCGAATCTCAGCAGATAAAGAGTTCTTAGTGTTTTCTTAATGTCTCTTTGTAGTTTATTAGAGGCCTAGGAGGCATGTGGGGGAAATGAGAATGTGACTCAGAAATCCCTGTTCGGAGTCACGTGCTTCCTTTGCAATCTCATTTGTAACCAGACTATTAAGAGTGAATTATCTGAGCCAAGTGGCAACGCTGAAGCACAAGGGCTGGGGGGAGGGAAGTAACACTTCCCTCTGGTGTCTCCAGATGCAAGCAGCTTAGTTCAGCCAGTTTAATCTGCCCCTTCTTCCTGGCCATACTGGGATTTTTGCTGTTACTACAGGAGGATGGTTGGCACTGACCTGCGCCCTGGGCTGCATCCTGATCTGGTCGAAGATGTCCCTGCTCATGACAGAGGGGTTGGACTAGATGGCCTTTAAGGTCCCTTCCAACCCAAACTATTTTATGAATCTATGATTCTATGATCCATCGATGGTGAGGCCGTGAACTGGCAGCTCTACTTGCTGTCATGTTTCCATGGTACTTCCATCACGTCAGTTTCCAGGGATGTCTAATAAACTGAAACAAATTGGGATGAGGGATTATCAGGCGTTAAATGGTGCTACTGAGCCAAGCCTCCCGCTCCCTTCATTACGACAAATTTCTATTTTCTTCCAGAGACTGACTGCAATCCAAACAGAGCAGGGCGAGGAGGTGGCTGCTGGCATGTCTGGGCCTGTGTTAAGGAGCTGGGGCTCCTCCAGGTCCTGGCTTGTCTCTCGGTGAAGGTCAGGTCCTGTTTCTGTTGAAGCAACCTCATATCTCTCAGTAGGGGCTGGATCAAGCCTTTAAGGAATTAGACTCTGCTTCAGTTCATAGAAGTGAGCTCAACCTCTCAAAACCTCCCTTTTCTTCCCTCCCATTCTGTTCAGGAATTGCTCTGAGTGTATCTATTGACTTTCCATGGAAAGTGGACATACCCATGTAAAAAACCTTGCTGCTGAAGGTTTTATAGAAGTAATATTGACCTTCCCATAGACACTGAAGAGAATAGAAAGTCCTGCTTTTCTGTAAAACTAAACTAAAATTGTATTTGACGAGTTCTATAAAATGCTTATAGATTTTTATTTTTTCCTACTTTGGCCAAAACATCTTTTTTTCCCCATAAAGGCCGGAGGCAGAATATTTACAGAGGAGGAGGGAAACGATTTTTTGAAAAATATTTGTCCTGGCAAATTGTTGCAAATTTGTAAGCTCCCAGATGCATCTAAATAAATAATAGCAGAACTTTGGCTGCATTTGCAAAAAAATACACTGGATTTATGGGCTTGTTTCAGGTATAATCAGGATCTCACTTAGGCTTACTGAGTATTTGCAAGCTTTATATAGTTTACAATGGAAGCGGTACCTGTGCAGTCTTGTGGGAAGTAAATTCAGGTCGCACCCAGTCCAAAAACAGGTCAAGCCCTATTTTTATTGGCGAGCCTCTGGCTGCTGCAGTCATGCCCTACCACGGCCACAGGCTCACAGATCCTCCCAGGGAGGTGGCAGATTTTCAGGTGGCAACACCAGTTCCTTCCTTGGGTGAAAAGGTGAGCGTCTGGGCACCGGGAGAAAACAAATGGTGCACCTTTTGGTTGGGCCTGGAGGGATAGGAGCTCCCCAGGAGGATATTAGGTTGCAAAACTTCACATGGTGCTGGGCTGGACAAGGCTGAGCTGGGCAGAGAAAGATTCATCCTGTTTCCGAGCTGGTGCCCCAGAGGTATCCCCTGGCACCTTGTGCCTACTTTTAAAAGGTGCAGGAAAATGCCAGTTCTTTCTAAAAGCAGCTCAGATCTTCTGTTCTTACTGCTCATTGTCTCCTGTGGCTCATATCCTGACAAGAGCTCATCGCTTATCAGCATTGCTTGCCCTAAACCCTGCAAACCATCCATCAAGCCTCTTCCCTCCCTAGAGTAGGAGAGTCTCCAGCAATCAGAGAATGCCTTAAAACAAGAACTGGATCTTTATTTGCTTTATGGCACTCAGCTTCATGTTTTCTAGGTTTTCTGCCACAGAGAGAGTATAGAAATGTTCCTCTCATTTTTAAAGAAAGCTGAGATAATCCATGCCACCGGAGATTGAACATCGCAAAAGGTTTCCAAAGAATTTAAAGAGCTACCACTGAATACGCTGTGGCCACAAGAAACCTGTTGTCTGAGACAACCTAAACCAACTGATTATTAGAATGCACTTAAATATCCATTAATTAAAAATGTATAAGCTCTTTCTATGCGTAAGCTTCGTAAGTACATGATCCCTGCTTTCCTCTGAAACCCCTTTCTTCCCACCAAATCTTTTATTTCCCTATCAGCTCTCTAAGTCTTCTTTCTCTGTCTTTTCTCAGCCTCTGATGGCTTTGCTCAGTTCATCCTCTGTCATTTGTGTCTGGATCTGAAAACATTTCTCAGGATGTTTGACTCATCCATCATTTAGATAATCAGAAGGAAAAAAAACCCAGTTTCCAGCTATGAACATCCATAAAAAGCACCAAGGAAAAAACCCCTCACCTTGAACTTCCCTTCCTGCTTTTCTTTTCATTTCATTTGAGAATCTGACTTGACAGTCTTTGCTCTGGCAAAAGTCCCACTGAAGTTATTAAGGGCAAGAGCTTGTCAGGATTAAGAGGAAGGATTTGAAATATCTGTGAGCGATAGCAATATCCCCGGTTCTATTAGGCTGGATAAGTATTCGCAAAGGACATTAACCCCGGTGCCTTGAGCCAGCTGCTGACTGCCCTGGGGAGAAAGGAGATGATGTTTCCACTGGGGACACGGCTCCACAGCTGCCTGTAATAAGGTTTTGGATCCCTTTCTGTGCAGAGCTGAACTCAGACCACTTCCTCCTAAAGTATCCACTTGACCATCAGAAACTGGGCGCTGTTAGAAATGAACGGGCAGCGAGGATCCTAAATTATTAAAGGGGAATTTAAGGGGAATTAAGACCTAAAACTTGACGTTGGCACTGAGTCTGGGTATACTGGTGTCCATCAGGGATGGTGACACAGCGGCTGCAGCCCGGTCAGGCGGTTCCTGATGGCACTGCTGCTTTCAGGGCTGGCTTTGGAAAAGCCACCAAACCTGCACTGCAATCAGTGGGTGCAAATGTTTGGGAACTGGAAGGAGCAGAAGCACCACAATCAGAGACGAGTGTCAGCTGGAGTAATGTTTGCTGTCTTCCAGCAACTTAACTTCCCCGTTCTACCGATGTGAACTTCTGCTGCTTCTCTGCTCCCATTTCCCAGATCAAATATTCCCTCGGCCCATTTGAGAGTAAATACAACTCCTATGGCAAAGGGCCAAAGGAGAATGGATCAGGAAAGGAGAAATCAGGATGGAGTTGGCTAAAAATGTTTTCTTACACCTTTTAATGCTTTCTTGAGCCTGGAGAGATTCAGGGATCGTGTGTATTCCCAGCTGAGTGCAGTGGAGGAGAGTTTACACATACCTGCTTCCGCACAGGCAGGCAGCAACCTATGCTTTATGCAGTAAATTGCTGCTCCCGCTGCCTTCTCTGCTGTAATTCCTGGCCTGACACACATGGCATCTACATGTGCACGTGATTCGCGACCCTCTTGTCAGGGGGAGATCGCATTAATGCGGATGTTAAAACCAAATAAACACTGAAACAAATTTAAAACAAAAATAGCGTTTCAGAGGCTGTGTTCCATTCCCACCACCCACCACCATTTATAACTAATTGGGGCTTTGTTATATTCTCTCACCCAGTGACAGATAAATACTAAACTCCACTGGTTAACAATAATCACCCTAATTATGCCAAGATGACATTTACAATACAGGCAATTGCTAATCCATTACCTCACTCTGCTGAATACTAGAACACTCAAATTAAAAGTTATTCACCCACAAAGAACAATGTTTTAGTAGCTGACACAGCTTAGTAAAGGAATTTATTAAGGTAATTTGCAGTTTTCCCATAAATAAAACATTCTAGAGTTCCCCCGTCACTCCCCCCCTTTCCCCAAAATAATCTTTTGTGATAAGTCTCTTTTTTTTCGCCTCTGTTGCAGTGCGGTTAAAAGAATAATAATTGAAACTGTCAGACAGAGTTACGTATTTAAATTTGCTTACCTGAAAGACAAAAGAAAGCTTCTCTTCCACTCCTCCAGGTTCTTTTTGGAGAGCTGGGGTGATACTTGTGGCTTGGGATGCGTAGGAGGTCACTGCTGTAAAACCTTTGCCAACGTGGGGTTTCGATGAAACCTGCTGTGACTGCATCCAGGAGTTGTGTCCAGCGCCAAGACGTGCAGCGTGTCGTGGTCGATGGTCCAGTGGGATAAACTGGATGGGACTGGCAGGACTCTTTGGCCTTCACCAGAGAGATGCTGAGGAGGAAGCAAAAGAGCTGTGAGTCTCCTTAAGCACGGGGTGGGCTTCAGCTCCAGCACAGGGGTAAATGCTGAGGACTCTGCTTATGTGATGACCCAAAGCAAAGCCAAACAAGAACCCAGTGGGGCTGCCCATGTATCTCAGCCCATGGCAAGCTGCAGAGTGGGAAGAAAGGAGGCACCTGGAGGTTTATTCCAGTACCTGGAAGCCTTTTGCTTTCAGTGATCTCTTCCTGACTCTTTGCCAAATGTTAAAACACTCACAAAAGGGGAAAACGCCCCACAGGAAGGGAGAGAGTCCCACTGACAAACACTAATGGAGGGAGGAGAGGGTTAAACAGACACGAAAAAAATCAGAGCTGGTTTCATTGCCCCCCCTGAGCATCCCCTTGCACCTGGTGCCGGCAAAGCCTCTGCCAGCAGCAGATCCAGCTAAAAGATGGAGCGGGAAGGGATATTTTGGGGCGTTTGGTTTTTACAGTTATCACAGCAGCTAGGGCCAAAGCTATTTGCAATAAAGCATCAAGTCGCAGCAAGCCAAGAGTCCCTGCTAGCACATACCCGCTGCGTGGTGGCCACCTGCAGCAGCAAGGCCAGCATCCCCGCGGGTGCCAGCGGGGCCCCAGCCCCACGTGGAGCCAACGGGTCACCGGGGAAGCCGGGTGTTCAGGGCAGCATCCACCAAACCCATCACCGGCTGCCCAGGAGACGGCTCCGGGACTTGGAGCGGAGCTGCCACACATCTGTGGCTCCTGCACAGACCTGCTCTTTCTGCCCAGGCACTTCATCCCAGCATAAAAAAAAAAGAAAAAAGATGCGAGCTGTTTCTCTGGGACATTAAAGCCCTGGCAGATGGGCTGGAGCAGTAGCTCAAGGTGGAGAGAAGATGCTCAAAGACCTGGTCAAACAGCCCCTGTGCATGTACAGCACGGATACACCGAGTCTCTCCTGTCTCAGAGGCGTTAGATTTACTCTGTTTATGCAGATTGTCACTGGGGCAAACACACTGTGACTCCACATGGTTCTGCCCCATTCATGCAAGCCACGGTGTACGTGACCATCCTAACGATCAGCATTTGGGATAGAAGAGCTAGCCCTGCTTTATTCTGCGCTGCCCCACGGTGATTCTGCCCCTGGCTGAAGCAAGGGAACATGCTGGAGAGGAGAAACCCTGGCAACTCTGCTTTATGGACCACAAGTGCTGGCAGCATTTGGGAACAGTGCTGAAATGGGACGTAGGCAGCCACACACCCCACAGGCTTTGCATCCAGCGCCCCGGTTCAGCTCCTCCCTGCCTGATGCTCTCTCAAGGGTAGCTCGGATGCTTCTGTCCAGTGGAGCCGGCTCTCAGGAAGGCAGCTCTTGTCAATAAAGATCTGCAAGCCTTGTAATCACCACTACTCCTTCTTCTCCCCCAGCTCAATTAAGAGACGATGTTTTCCTGCTCACCCGCTCTGCTTTTATTTGTTCCGTTTGATGCTTCTGAGGAGTTTTTCCTGCCCTTCCTTCTGCGGCGGAATTCTAATGGACTGGGCTGTGCTCCGGGCTGAGTAGACCCCCAGGGCAAGAACGAGACAACTTCCACAACTGCTCCCGGGAAAACAAGAGCTTTTTTTCAGGAAAAGGCAGCACTGCAAAGGAAATCTGAGTGAGAAAAGAAATTTGCCGTAAAAGATAAATCTTCAAAATGCACACTGAACCTCATATGGGGGTGCTTCTATTTGGAGATAAAGTGGTGTTAATTTGAATGAACTTTATTCCTTCCCAAGGAGGGTAAACGAAGCCTGATTAAAGCCACTTGAATTCTGAATAAGAGAGTCTGCCCAGGGAGTTAATGGCCAGTAACAGGCAGCAAACAAAGCCGGGAAATGCTTGTCACAGCAGGGTTCAAACTTCAGCACATAACTTCTTATGATCTTAAAACTATACTTCATCTCAACATATAAACTGACAACCCCAATTTGTACAGACATATCAAGAAAGTCATATATGTCACACTTTCCTTGCTCCCGTTCAAGGCCACCCAGGGCTGTAAGTACACAAGCGAGGGGGTAATAACAGACCAGAGGAGAGTAATTTCTAACCATGATGAAGCAATACCCCCCCCTCACCCAGGGCTGGACCACGGCATCCCTCAGCTACCAAAATCCCATCTTAAGTAAGTGCAGAAGCTCGCTGAGCTCACTCCTACCAGTTGCGACAACAGTCCCAATTCTCACTGTAATTCCTTACCTCTTTTCCTCTTTTTTTCCAACCTACTGTCATAAATCCAGTTTTTCATTCCCCCCACCCCCGACCAAATTCCTGCCTGGTTGAACCCAGTAACTCTGGCTCAGTCATTTCTCTTCTGATGAAAAGCTCAGCCAGCATTTCGGTGGCCGTTCTCCCCTCTCCCTGGCTGTGCAAGATCCCCACTTTGGACCATCAGATCTGCACCCAGAGCCACAAACGCTTCACCACTGGAGCTGAATGTACACCTCTTCCCTCAATGAACCAGAGCAGAGGGAGGAAACGCTCTGGCTGGATTATGGCATTTGAACCACGATCCAGCATCTATTTATAAGGGAAGGAAAAGGCTCTGCCAGCCTGGAATACTACCTTATTTTCTCTGATTGCAAATCTGAATTTTGGTGGTGAGAAGCGCTGCCATTCTGCGTGTTTGACCCCCACTTAGCCTCTGACATTAGCAATGCAGAACATTCAGAGTCCTACCAAACCAGGGAAACCGTAATTGCATCTCTACCGACAGATGCTGGTTGTTGAACTGTGAGGAGCAACAGGGGATTTCGTGCTCTCTGGTCTTAAAGGCACAGAAAGATGGAGCTCCCTTGCTCCTCCCTGACTGCAATTATTCTCTGTTTTTTCCATTTTGAGCTGCATATTTCTCCTCTGCCAAGCGCCCACTTCCATTGGACAGTGCCTGGTTCTTACACGGAGGGTGCACGAAAGTGATGGAAAAGAAAGAAAGAATTGAAAGAAAGAGGGAGGGAGAGAGGGAGGGAGGAAGGAGTAACATTACAATCAACAGTTTCTCTTCCTCTCATTTTAGGTCAGAAAAAGTCTTCCCAACTTTACAAAAGGCATATTGAAAAAAAAATATAAAAAAAAGCAGTAAATTCATGAACATGCAGTTATTACTTAGCAGACAAATTACATTTCTTCCGAAATGTTCCAAAATGCATTCATTTTCAGAGTACATTACTTTCATAATACTGTGTGGAACATTAAATGAGAATTTCCCTGACTTGGCTACAGAGCACATTTTTATATTTCATAGTCTGACACAGAGCCCAGGGTAACTAATGAAAATCTTTTCGAAAAGTGACAATCTTGTCTAGCAGCCTCGCCTGTTGAAGAGATTGCAACATAAAACAGATGAGTGCCCTGCTTGACAGCTAATTGTGTCGGGCTTAATTACAACAAGCAGAATTTAATCGGCTGTGCAGTGCAGTTTTTTAGGATGGGGGAACCATCTGGAATGTACCTTGCTCCTAGGCTGATGGAGGGGCGGGCATCGCTGGATTTCAAAGACAGGGGAGCAACTGTGCACGGATTTAAATGCAGAAGTAGTTCCTTCCTTAGTGTATTTCATTTGAGCTGTTTGATGAATTTCAGAGATATTTATGCAAACCTGCACGCTGTTGCCTCGTGAAGACAAGGTTTTGGAAACCTTCCCAGGCTCAATTTGATGAGGCTCGTTCCCCTCCGTGGCCCTGTGCTGCGGCCAGACCTCGACACGGAGCTGTCAGCTGTCACGTAGTGAGTCACTCTCTCCGTCCCTCACCTCGGAAGCTCCACCGTGGAGCCCACCTCTATCCCTGCCCCTGCGATCCTTCGCCGGCTCCATCAGGTGTGGGCAGTCCCAGCGAGGGACACATGGAAAGTGCCACAAAACCATGTTGCTCGGGGACAGCTTGGTGGCGTTGGCCTGTTCTGCTTCACAGCCTGGCACGAGGATCCTGCACGCCGGAATACCAGGAGCTGGAGAGCTCTGTTTGTATTGGCAGGAAAATATTTGAGAGGGAAGCGCCCTAAGTCAGGGATCTCCAGGCTGTCAGCAGGAGGGGAGGGACAGGAGGGAAGAAGCAGCCCTTTGCATTGTTATATATCCTCCTTCCAGGCTGAGCATCGACACCCAGGGAATACAGGCTGGGAAAACTCCAGCACTGACCTGATGAGGCTGACGCCGTCTCCTGGTGAACTCTGGTAGAAACAGGCTATCGATAGCAGACCAACTCCCTGAACTGCAGGCTAAACCAGTCCTTCCTTTTCTCCTCCTGAATAGATTTAGTACACAGCTATTAAAATAGCCCTTTGTCATGTCAGAACAAGGAAAAATGAAACATGCATTTCAAAGCCTTTGGAACAACAACAACAAAAGGCTCTTGCTAGGGCAGGAGTCCTTTGGCAGTAGCTGGGTGCCCACAGACTGGTCCCTGGAGGCAGGAGCGGGGCTGCTCCGGGCCCTGGGAGCCCGGTGGCCAGAGTGGTGCTGCTCGGAGTGAGGAGAAGGCAGGGCCTGGCTCCAGACTGCCCCTGCTCACACAAAAGTGGGGATTTAGCTATGACTGGCCCAGCCTGTGGCCTGCCTGTGCTGCCCGGGCAAAGAATTAATCACTGCAAACTTTCAGGATGAAGTCAGTCACAAAAGACACCTCTGAGCTCCCCATATCTGCAGTGTGCAGAAGCTCCTCGCTTCAGAGGGGTTTTACGCAGCACTCTTTGCTGCTGGGTACTGAGCCCTCAGTGTCTACCCACTGCTGTTTTCATAGAATCATTCGGGTTGGGAAAGACCCTTAGGATCATCGAGTCCAACCATCAACCTCACTCTACAAAATTCTCCCCTATCCATATCCCCCAACACCACATCTAAACAACTCTTAAACACATTCAGGGATGGTGACTCAACCACCTCCCTGGGCAGCCTCTTCCAGTGTCTGACCACTCTTTCTGTGAAGAATTGTTTCCTAATGTCCAGTCTAAACCTACCCTGTCACTGGGAACTACTGAAAAGAGTCCGGGTCCATCCTCCCTCAAACCACACTTTAGACACTTGGAAGCATTAATAAAGTCTCCCCTCAGCCTTCTCTTCTCCAGAGTCCCAGCTCTCTCAGCCTTTCCTCATCAGGGAGATGCTCCAATTCCTTAATCATCTCTGTTGCCCTACGCTGGACTCTCTCCAGCAGTTCTCTGTCTCTCTTGAACTGGGGAGCCCAGAACTGGATGCAGTATATTCCAGTTGTGGCCTCCCAAGTGCAGAGCAGAGGGGGAGAATGACCTCCCTTCGCCTACTGGTCACACTCTACCCTATGCAGCCCAGGATTCCATGGGCCCTCTTGGTGACAAGGGCACACTGCTGGCTCAGGGAGAGTTTACTATCCACCAGGACTCCCAGATTCTTCTCCTCAGAAGTGCTCCTCAGAGTTGGCTGAGTAAGGCCTCTCCAGAGGGAGCCCCAGCAGGGGAACTCTCAGGGTCATAGAATAGTTAGAGTTGGAAGGGACCTTAAAGATCATCTAGTTCCAACCCCCCTGCCCTGGGCAGGGATACCTCCCACCAGACCAGGTTGCTCCAAGCCCCCTCCAACCTGGCCTTGAACCCCTCCAGGGATGGGGCAGCCACAGCTTCTCTGGGCAACCTGTGGGGCAGGTCTCACCACCCCCACAGTAAAGATCTAACAACCCACAGCATGGCGCTCAGTCCTCTCTCAGGCCTGAGAGTTTAACCCGCCGCCTTCCTCGCCTCCCTGCGGCCCGCCATGGCCTGCTGGGCCCATCCCTCACGCAGGCCCAGCTGCCATTCCTGCCTACAGTGCTCTAATCTGCCTCTCAACTGCAGCGCTGTGTTTTGCCTTGGCTCCCCTGTGAAGTTCCTTCACCTCACGCAGAGTTTTTCCTCCATGTAATTGACTTGAGGCATCTTCTTCCCTTTTTTTTTTTCTTCCTCTTCCCCTGCCCGTTTTACCCAGGTCTTGTGCAGTTTGATCTCAGAGAGGCTGCTGTGAGCTCCCCGCCGGGCTGACATTGCTCCCGCACCTCCCGCCTCCTCTGCTGCTGAGGGAGCCGCGGAGGATCGCAGCGTGTTGTCAAGGCTGTGTTCATGTCTCCCCTTTCCCAACGCCACATTTTGGCCCAGCAGAGCGGTCAGGGTACGGAGCAGAAGGGAGACTCCGTGGCATCTTGCCCAGCATGGGGTTTTTTGGCAGCTGTAGGACAGGCCAGGTGAGACCCCTTCTTTTTCAGTGCTGAATCCACTCAGAGCCAGGCAAGCAGATGAATACTGATGCACTAGGATGTGCCCATCTCCATGGAAGCGGTGAGGCTTCTCTGAAGGGTGGATGTGAGCCATGGGCTGGAGGAGCCACCCAAGAACCCCCCAGCCTCTACAATCCTTGGCCCTACACTGGATGTGTGGAAGCAGAGCCACTGTGCAGCCATCGCTTTCCCCTCTGGGGCTGCTGAAGCAACTCCCAGCTCTGCCCAGCACACGGTGCAGGGAACTGGTGAGGTTTTGTGTGCATCAAGAGCTGCTACAGCCTGTCTGTGAACGGGTAGCACAACCCCCTGGTTCCAGCAGGGCAGCAGCACCTGCAGAACTTGGGTTCATTCCCAGACTTCTCATATGACCTTGGGCAAATCGCTTGACCTTATATTTTTGTTGCCCCTTTGTTTAAATGAGGGGAAGAGACCATCTGTAGGAAAAAGCTCTGAGATCTCTAGAGAAGCAGCTCCTGAATCCCACACTCACTTAAAAACCCCTCCTTCTGTTTCTTCCCCTCTCTCCTCTGTAATTTTCAAGCCAATAATCATTAGCCATCCCCCAACGAGCTCCCCCACCCCGACAATTAGTATCTTTTATGCCCATTTTACAACTGCAAAAACCAAGAGGCAAGGTCAGCCGCTGCCAGACTAGAAGTCAGAGGCAGGGAGAGTGTGAGAACAGCCCATTTTCCATCCCAGCATCCCAGCTTTGACCACTAGACCTTGCTATACTCCAAAAACATATCAGGGAAAGCCAGACGACAAGCATTGTCCCCAGCGCTAATCTTCAGAGGACCATATTAGTGCAATTTGATGTCAAGACGCCTTATCTATCATGAAGCAAAGAGTAAGATTAAAGGACCGGAGTTACAAGTGCCTTTTTGTTTGCACTAACTGGCTGAGTGTCTGTCTGGAAAACAGAGGCTTTCAATTTAAATTGCTGTCACGTTTGCTGTACAGGAGTAGATTGGTCTCAGCACCCTTATTAAAAATACTACTAGCGTTCTACAGCAGCTGCTTGAAACTCTGCAGCTCTCTGTAACGAGGTTGCGAAGGGGATGTTGAACACCAGATACCGATCACCGCTATCCTGGTGTAAATCTGAAGCAGCTTCCCCAATGCCAGTAGAATAACTCCTGGATTTACACCAGAACCCAACGCCGGGGACCTGCTGGTGTTCCCCACCCTCTTTGCACTAACTCAGCTGCAGAGGGTCCTCTGCTCTCCCAGGCTGGCAGAGCCGCTACGAACCTGGACAGGGCTGCAGAGATTTGCACTGGATGATGCCGCCTCCAGTTTGCCACGCTAAAACTGATATATACACCAGCCAGAACCCAGTCCTTTCAACTGAGTCATATTTCAATGAGGTGTTACTTCAGAGCATCCCTGAAATGACTGGGGAAAAGAAAGAAGGAAGGTGGAAAAAGATATTTTTTTTTTTTTTTTAAAAAAAAAGAGAAAAAAAGAGAAGAAGAAAGAGGATGGGGTAGGAGAAATGCAAAAAAGCAAGGCAAGGAGGAGCATGGGGCAGAGTGTTATCAAAGGCTTTCGCTGTGTGCTTAATGATGCTTTAATCCCATAATGACATGGAGGCGCACGAACATGAATATGGAAGGCAGGTACAGCCAGGATCAAACACGCTTGGTTTTTTGTGTTTTCACCTGAAATGCATCCAAAACACACTGTCAAACAGTGTTTGCTACACTTGTCTCTTGCTGCTGCTACTCTGCCTGGCAGCTCCACTGACACTGCTCCAGCAACGGGGTGAGGGAGGGAAAAGGGACTGCAAACTTCCTTGGGGAAGAGGATAATAACCATAACACAGATCAGTATCCTCCCGAGACCGCCCGGCTTCTCTACTAACAACAACAGCCCCGCAGATGGCAGTGGCAAGTTAAAATCCAGCCAGCTCAGCTCTCTGGCTCCGACGGCAGCCTACAACGTCTCAGCAGACACAGTTCCTCCAATATGGACAAACCCAACAACTTTTACCCAGCCCATGCTGCTTTTCTGCTTTCTCTTCTTCCCTGGGCTTGCTTTAGGGGTGAGCCAAGGCAGTTCATGGAGCTGTAGTGCTGGGAGGTGTAGGGTGGCAGTGGAAGAGGGGGACACGGAGCTGTGACAAGGGGGAGGTTGGAGCTATGAAGGAAACACTGAGGGGTCAGGGAGGAGCAGAGTGAGATAGTGATGGAGCAGATGGGGAGGACACAGCTGAGCAGGGCAAAGGGAACACATCTCCTTGGCATTCCTGCAAGCTCTGGGGTAAACCCCAGGCTCTCTGTGGCCCTGGGAGCAGTGGGGACGAGAGGGTACTGCTTATTACCGTGGATTTATTTCCATGGTGCCATGAGAGCACAGGGGACTTTATAAGAGCAGGAAAATGGAGCCCTGGCCTTTAAGCACTTTGCAACTCAGCAAGGAGAGAGAAGATTAATATGAGCTGGTGCTTTGGAGGGCAGCAGGGAGACAAAGTGCAGGAGGGGGACTTACATCATTAAGGCACGGAAACAGGAGGTGAGCACAGGGAACTTAGTGGGGCAGGAACTACATATCCCGATTTTAAGCAGCTGGATGTTGCATTGCAGTATCCTGTCTCACCTGCTCTTTGCTCACGTTTCCAGCAGGAAAAAAAATAAAAATAGTTCCGAGTCTAACTTCAGTGGGAAGGGCAGAAATCTGTATTCTTTTCCCTTTAACTGAAGTTCATCTTCTCCAGAGCTCTCAGTTCACAGGGGGGAAAAAAAAAAAAAGGGACCTGGTGGCACTGTGTATTTCTTCGCCCTGTACCCTCCAGGACACACGGTGACACCAAGTAACTAACCTCACCAAGAGCTGAGTGTTGAGGTCCCTGCCCTAAGGTTAAACTTTGCAGTGTGGATGTGTACAACGGAGCTATGCCACTGCACAGGCCAAGCTTCAGCTTCCCCCATTGCTTATGCCAGACCCCACAATGCAGAAGAGGCAACTCTTCTGATCTGAGCTACCACCAAGGACATGACACCCAGAAATGCCCTGACTTCACCTGTAACCAAGGGCATATTTGATTTCTGGCTCCTTGCAAGAGCAGCTTCGATATTCAGAGCCTGATCCCTACCCTGTCCTTCTGCACCTTGTGTGTGTGCCTGATTTTCCCACACTGGGTGTTACAGCTTCCTCTGTGGCTGCTTGGACAAGAATAACCCACCAGCTTCCTCGCAAAGCCAATTAAGCAGGAAGTGTAAGATCCCTGCCTGACTTTAACCGGGCCAATTGCTTTGGTGTCCTCATGGGCTCTCTGCGAAGGGGAGGTGGCCTCCAGGTGGGCATATCTGGATTCTCCTGTTCCCAGATTGTGCTCTTTGTGGCTCCAGAAGAGGTCTTTTCAGAAGAGGTCTTTTGGCCACTTGCTCCTGTTCTGCAGCTTGGCCATTTCCTCACTGAGCAGCTATTTGACCTTCGGGTGTGTTCTGCATACACAACATCCCGGGTTTAAATGAGGTAAAAGATTAAGTATGTAAAGTGTGAGCTGACTCCAGGCTGCCAGAGCTGGGAAGGAAGCAAGGAGATATTAACATTAATCCATCACTCGTTACTTTATTGTCAAAGTTGAGCAAAATTGCTCCAGCGAGTCTGCTGCTATGGGAGATCCAATGAAGTGCTGGGAAAACCTGACCACTGGTGGTAGCCTGAGCAATCCCGGCTCCCAGCGTTGATGCAGTAGGTAAAGATGGCTCCTTTGAAAGGCCCTTTCAACCCTTGGTCTTCCCTTCCATACTTTTTTGTCATCTGCTTCTCTCTCATCCTCTCCCTCTTGCTGATAAACGACGGTTCTGTCATCTTCATGTTTCCAGGGTAACGAAAAGAAGTTTCCCTCCAGCCCAGAGGTAGAGCAAACCCATTCTGCTGGAAAATTCAAAGCTAGGATTAAAATTTATAAAACAGCACACGACCTAGTGCAGCATCTCCCTTTCCTGCCAATTTGGCCAAATCATCACGTATAAGCGGCAAAGCTGGGGCCACCTGCACAGGATTATTCAGCGGGTCCCTTGTGGCAGCAGAGAGACAGCGCTCGTGGGCAGTGGACAGAGAGTTTTGTTTTGTGGAGGCTACAAACCACCATCAGGTCCCATGGCTCCCTCTAAATCAGTCTGTGCTCCTTTGACTAACGATGTTGGTGGATCCAGACACAGCCTGGAGAAGGGGGAAGAGAGCAGCTTTATTTTGAATGATGATTCTGGATCTCCCAGTTGGCCTGCTTGATCCTGTTCATCCGATCTGGCACTAAAGAGGAGGGGGAGCAAGGAAGAATAAGCAGAACAACTTATGCCCAAGTGAGAGTTTAAGTATTCTTTAGGCAGGATGCGGTCTGGGTTGATCGGTTCCCCAAGAACCTCATATAACAAAGCTAATGATCTCCTGAGGCACCAGCTGGAGATATGATGGTGTGGAGCAACCAGCTTCACAAGACTCAAAAGGGTAACAGTTTATGCACTTAATATTTCAGGCCATCAAACATATTTCTTGTGAATGAAGCCTCTGGGAATTAAGTACCTGCGCTCCTCTCTGGAACTGATTCCAAGGCATCCCAGTCTTTAAGCACCTAAATTTTTCAGGCGCTTTTGTTACACCTCTCACCAAACCACACTCCCTGCCCGTGAAGGGTTTACATCCCAGCGATAAGACAAGAGCCAATAGTTTGATGCCAACAGATGGAAGCAATAAGCAAGTACAGTGACTGTAACAGAAATAATAAACAACCGCACGTAGAACATTTTCTTCTACGCTAGCCAAGGAAAGTCCATTAATTCTCATCTGGAAATCCCTGTAACATTTGCAGCGCGGCTCTGCCATGGCTGTGCACGCTGCTGCCCCGCAGCACACATTTGCCTTGGTAATGTGGGCTCTCACCCAGTGAATTCTGCTGTTTTCTCCCACCAGTTCATTTCCACAACACCCAGGGAAGCGGAATACGCTGATTAGTAAGAGCTGAGCCAGACACGGGTGAGGGCTGGGTAGGACGGGAGGGTGGGAGCCTTGTACCACACAGAGGGGTCTTTCCTGCCCTGCAGACTGGGCTGGGGAAACGCAGGGGTGAGATGTCGTATTTAGAACACCAGGAGTTACGCATGAGGCGATCCCAAAGCATAATTACTAATAAATGTTTAATTAATAGCTTATGAATGCGTTGATAAGTTCATTAAAATGATGCATGAGCACATGAATATTCCAGAGCAGGCAGGAGTCAGGGAAGTTACTGCTGGAAAGGGTGTTAACAAGGTGATTACAGGGTTTACATGTGGAGTCTGCGAGCGCTTCGCTCGCTCCTCTTACACCAACACTTCATGGCCCACTAGGACTGAATGATCTCATTGCAGCCTCCTCTTCACAAATCTCTCGCTTTTCCTCTTTAATATAAACAAATGGATAGCGTTTTCCAGTTAACAATAATACCCAGCAGTGTGGGCCAAAGCAAATGAGTTAATTGCTTTAAGAAGCTTTAGCTGCATTTCCGTCCATTGGAATTATTGCTTCTGGAAAAACAAACATTAAAACCCCCCAGCAACAATAAGCAAGGTGCCCAAAGGGTCAACTCCAGCAACTGCTGGTGTGGAGCAGAGATATAAATAAAAGCAAGCCCACTTTGTCTGCCTGGGCTCTTCTCTTTTTTAGGTCCAGAGAACTGAAGCTGATGAGCTCTGCAGGCAGCTCCCCATTGCACCTCAACTCTAGAAAAGACCTTGGGCCACCACCCTCGCTAACTGCTAGCCCTGGCCTCTCCTTCCTTTATCTCAGCAGGGACAGGCAGGCTGGGATGGAGGCAGAGTCTGGACAAATTCAAATGCTGCCTGATTTTGAAGCCTAGAGGAAGCATGTTTTGGTTTTTGGCATTATTGCACAGGCAACAGTTTTTGGCCAGGAGATTAGCCAGGAAAGCCAGGGTAGCAGCCCAAGAGCTGCTCTGTCTAATCTTATCTTCTTGAACTAATAATCTCCCTAGCTGTTCATGCTTTTAGATCCGTTCTATATTCTAACTAATCTATTTTCACAGAGCCTCATCCATTCTGGATCCCTCCTCATCTGTTTGAATGATTTATAATCCATATTGGATCCCGAGAACAAGTTTTAAAAGGCTCTTGCGAGGAGACTAAGCCTCACTATAAGTTTCAGTCTGGGCGAGTCAGGTGCCTAGATAGGAGTCAAACCCATGACAACTACTCCTAAATGCTTAGGATTCCTAAATGCTTGGGAAATTTCACTTTTTGTCTACTGCACCCTGAGACCAAGTCCGTTGGTTGGATTTCAGCAACTTTTCATCCAGGTGTAGCCTCACCTGGAGTGCCAACAGCAGGGAATCAGGAGAAAGCATCAGAGAGATGAAATATCATATTTGTGGCATTTACAGAGACAAGACTATACTTGTGACCTTTCGGTCCTTCCATAGTACAAATAAAAGAGGGGAGCACAAATATGGCTATGTTTGCAGGGGCCAAAAAGTATCAAGTTGCCCAAGATGTATTTCCAACCTGCCCATCAGCGGAACGAACAACCCCCAGTCCTCTCCTCATCACACACTGCTGACTACAGTGGGTGCTTTATTCAGGGCCACCAAAAATCACCATGGAGTGAAGAATAATAAAAAACTCAAGCTTGTGACCAGGACAGCTCCAATCATTTAACAACCAAGTCTTGAATAATTCCACCCCCATCACGGAGAGCCAGTGATGTTCTGCTCAAGCAAGCACCCAGAGATACCCAAACATGGTCCAGGGTCTCCCCCCACCCATGCATCAGGCTCATGGTGTGCCTGTGCCATCTGCTCAGTGCCAGACTCACCTCCCACACAGCAAAGCAGGAACACCCGCACACGGAGCATCCTCAGGGGAACTCCACAACTTCCAGCAGGGCTGGGAACACAGCTTCCACATCCCAAACCACAGCCAGTTTCCCTCTGTGTACCTGTCTTTGTACCTCCTCAGCCCAACCCGGCTGTGATCACAACCTCCCAGCACCTGAGTTAATGACCCTGCCCAGTAAAACAGCTCCCACATCACCATCACACCCATCAGCTTAATTCTCACCTTTACTATGGCCCACCTTTCAGGTGCTTTGAATGTGAAAAGCATCTAAGCACTGAGTGTCTCTCCTCTTAATGCGGTATATCTGGTCCTGCAAAGGATGCTTGGGCTCATATTTTGTGTCAGTCTCATTGTTAAATAAATAAAACCAGTGGCTTACTTGGGAAAAACCTCTAATGAGGTCATAAGGGGTGAAATGCCACCACTGCAACTGGTGACCTTTTCTCATCTCCAAAACAACATTTGCTAGATATAGACATATACCACTGGTTGTTTATAAAGTGATTGAGGATTTTTGCTTACAGAGACATCCTAGTTTCTGACTTTTGCTACTGCCCACAACCTCATTCCGACGGTGACTCGCAGATAATGACTTGCACCCTTGCAAGGGGTTTCACTGAAAGTTTGCGAGAAAGAAAAAAAATCTCTTCTGAAGCCAGAGAACAGGACAGGAGGTTGGAAACATTTAATTTGCTAATAGCAGTCAGCGAGCAAGGAGGGTTTGCAGCTTGGTAAACAAGCAATAAAAAGCCCACGGCCAAATCTGCTTTGGCCCCAGGACAAGGGAGTGGGGGCAGCAGGTGAGGTACTGCTGAGGAGCAGCTCCAGGCAGTGAGGACCAGATGACCCTGTGCCTCTGAGCAGACCACTTCAGTCCCAGCCCCAGCATTTGTCCAGCCCCCCCTGGGCACTGCAGCCACAGACTGTGGCCTTCTAGCTCCAAGAGAAGGGCAGACCCATCGATCGGCCTTGCTGGCATCTCGGTGCCAGCACTAATAACCACCGAGACCAAACAACAAATAAACTCAGCTTGGTATGTCTGAACAGCTTCTTCTAAGAGCTGCTGCTCCTAAATGTGCATTCCTTCCCCAGGGACCGATCCTTCCTCTCACTTGGATTTCCCAGGCCAGAGCATCAGCTTCATGGGTTGCTCCTTGTGGGTGACTATGTTGGTTTCATACCCATCCCCTCGTCCACACATATCTGCTCCCCCACCCCATCATCTCAGCATCTCTTTGCTTCTCACCTCAGTCATGTTGTAAACGGGAAGGAGGTTAACTCACCAGCCATCAGTGAAACAGCAACATCCTTCTCCTTGACATTCAGGCGATTGAAAAGCTCCTTGTAGGGTCAAGCACAGTGGCTTTTAAATAATGCATTGCGTTTGTTATTGTGTTGGCATTTAAGTGCTGGCTGAGAAAGAAAAAGCAACTGGGGTCTCAGTGCTCTGTGTTCTTTATAATGGGGCCAGTTGTGCAGGCACAACTCTTGCAGTTGCCCGTCCCACCACTCACACGCTCCCTCTCCATATCCCACATGGACCCCAGCAGCCCATAACACCTCCTGCACGCGTTCTGGCTTCCCATGCGCGGTCAGGAACACAATTCCACCTGCACTTACCCAACCTATCCCTCTCCACAACCCCAAAACCTCCACAACTTGCACCAACACACCCATTCACTCAGAGGTCATGTTGCTGGGACGGGTGGATACGTGGAGCTGGCCCTGGCCATGCCCCTGTACTCATCTCCCTCCTGGCACATTCATTTGCTGCAAAACAGCAGGAACCCAAGGACTGTGATTACCTGGGTGTCTCTCATTATCCTGGAGGTAGGGAGGAAGAGATGGGTTTCTGCACCAAAGCTGATGCAGAAACCATCGGTTCCTTTCAGAGGAACAGCCCAAGAGCTGCATCCAGAGCCTGCTGTGACAGACAGACATCCCTTCCAACTCCACAGGTAACGGCCATGTTCCCTACTAGAGCAAGAGACATTATGGGGAGTTGTGCTCCAGGCCCTTCTCCATCACTGCTCTGTGAAAGAGGAGAGAGGGGAAACAGCCAGAATCCACCTTACTGGCTTTCAGCTGAACATTTTGGAGGACCTGGTTTGAATGTTCAGGCTTGTGATGTGTTGCCAAGAGCTGTCACTTCTACTTGGATCAGTCATCTCGAGCGGTGTGTTAGCAGGTGGTGTCACACCTCTGCCTGGGATCACTAAGCAGAGCTGGGCAAAGGAGCTGGAAACACATGTGACCTTCTGCCAGCGCCTCTCCCGCTGCTGTTTGTCACTGCAGAGCGGTTTATTACTGAAGTCACCCTCTGATGCCTTGCTTTAAAGCTGCTGGCAAGCGAGAGTGAGCAGGGATGCAGTCAGCATCCACCAACCTGGTCTGGGGCCAGCACAACCGGGGACACTGCGTCAGGGCTGTGGCTTTCAGTGGCCCAGTTTCCCAGTGGTTTCTGAAGCCCAGAGTCAAATCCTTTGACGTTGCTGCAGAATGTGTTTGTGGAGGGTCTGGGCTCTTCGCGAGCAGGTGGATTTTCCCCGGGTTACACTGGCGATGTGGTGACAGTGGGGGAGAAACCAGGCGTTCTGGCTCCTGCTCTGCTCTCTCCATCAGCAGCTCTCCCAAACTTCTCACCCACAGAAGCCTCAGCTCCCCGTGCTTGCACTCCTGCACGTTCTCTCTAAACCCCCCAACTGCATATGCCTCTCCACCCAAAGAGAAACATTTTAATGTATAGGTTCCTTTGGTCTACTCTAATGAAAAGCTAATAAATGACTCCCCTTCTTGCTGTGCCAGGACCCTTTCTAAATATTGAAACCCCCCCAGGTCCCAGCACTAAGAAGCTGATCAAAGTCTCTCTCCTTCTACTATCTCTCCCCAATAGTCTCCTTCCATAATCTCTCCCCAGTAGTCTCCTTCCATAATCTCTCCCCGATCCTGCAGGGTGCCGGGCACAGAGCTAGAGAAGGGGAAAAGCAGCGAGATGCTCAGGACCACAGCACTCACCATGTGTGTCTAGAGGTCCCCAGATTCGGGCTGGTGTCTGTCAGTCATGGGGTTTGTCCTTTGAGGATATGACCACCCACTCTATTCCTTGCATCCACCAGCTCAGGAAGAGAAAGCTTGTGTCCCCCCCCAGCTAAAACCCTTTCCACTCTCACATTTTTCATCCCTGTTTGCACAAACCCAGCCCTCTACTGAGGAGTGGCGTCAACCGTGGGACTGAAGAGCCCAGCTCAGGGGAGCAGGGAGAAAAGCAAACTGCAAAGAAGGAGGGGAGAAAACGGGGAGATGATTTTTCATCGTCCTGACACAACTGGACTGAGAGCACCGCGAGTGGCTGTGAGTGAGCTGGGGACATCTGTAACGCCGAGGGTGGAACTGCCTGGCAGCGCTGCACCGCTCTCCCGTCACAGCGGAGAGGAACGCAACACGCTCCATGTGCCTCTGGAATCAAAGTCTGCAGCAAGGAACGGAGGCTGATTTTTGAGGAAACAAGTCAGCCCCACAGCCCTTTGCCTGCAGTATCACCCTTAGGCAGGGCTTTGTTACATACAACAGGTAGCCATGCAAAAAATCAGTGGATCTGCTCCACATTTACACCACGGCAGGAAGAGAATTTTGGCCCAGATCGTTTGTGTGTGGGTTGTCTTATTATTCTTCCCCCCCTCCAAAGCAATTAATTAGCCTTGGTTTACAGCAACTTCCCTTCCAGCAAAAATCAGGCCTCGCTGAGATAGCAGCCCTAATTGCCATGTCAGATATTTCATAGCCCCATTCATTCCCCAGCACCATCAGCTATTGTTATAAATTAATAAAGCCTGGACACATCCCGTATTTAAGAATGAAAGCACAGAGAGAGGGAGTGTGATGGAGCCTTAAAGAGACAGGAGATCTGAGGGCTCCTGACAAGACCCTGAGACTCTGATCTCCTTTGCCTGCTTTCCAAAAACAACAACAAAATGTGGGTCTGGAGGTATTTCTAAATGCAGCTGCCTAAAAACACATCCATTCAGAATTACAGGGTATTTTTAGACTGTAAAAGAGAGCAGATATAAATATGTCTTCATCCTGCTGCAATCCAATTGGTTTAATCAGTTACATCACTGATAGGTTTGATCCACGCTATATAAACAGCTTTTATTACAGAGCGAGCATGCAAAGCATATATGTGTGTGTCCCTGGAGATATATATATGTTTTTATAAAATTTGTATATAGTATATATATTTATATACAGGCAGAGACACACATACCCCTCCCTTTTCTCTTTAAAAAAACTGCTGCCTGAATCATTTTCACAAATAAGACAAACCCCGTATTTTGCTGGCAAAACGATTACGGCTGTCACATCTGATGGACGCAGTGTCTGCAATGAATTATTCATGGAGGCTAATTACAAGCTGGCAGATTTCTGGCGTTGTGGCACAAACGGGCTGGAGATCCCAGTTATCTGTAACTGATCTGCTCCTCCCGAGCTCCTGAGGCACCAGAGCAGAGGGACAATCGGGTGCCATTTACTGTTGCACAAACTGATTCACTCCACATGAAATGAGTTAGGTGGGGCCTCAGCCCTGCTCCTCTGAAGTTCTGTGTGGTACAGCATGACCCCAGAAACCACAAAGGTCGTGTGCTCCGAACTTCCATCCCAGTCTCTAAGGATTTGAGAAGGGTAATTGTTATGTGGAACAGCTACATGGGCTCTGCCCGCTGCTCCGCAAGTCCATCCACCTTCCATCCAGCAGTGGAAACCAGCAGATGTCCAAGGAAAGACCATAAAATTGGGGACAGCAGTTCAAAGCCAGAGCTTGGGCTACCTCTTCTGATCAGCACTGCCTCCTGCATCTCTCCTGCCTTCCCTTTTTATGATTTCCTAAACGCAAGAAATAATGTGACTCCTCCCTTCCCTGACTCCGACACAGCCCCTGCGGCTGGTGATAAAGAGTCTCTAATAGACAGCCCTGACGACTGGGTTTTTCCGAGCGGCAGCAGATGAGAAGGAGGGTACAAGAGCCCCTGACCCAGCCCTCGTTAATCCCCTGCTGTTTGGAAAGGTTCTGAGGCACGTGCCGAGCCGCTGCCAAAGTCCACAGGCACGAAATGAAGCGTGCCCGTAAAGCCCTGCGCTGAATCACAGCCCTGATGTGCAAAGGTGAGGAAGAGGAGGGCTACAGGGAAGGACAATGCAGCCACCAGTTGCACTGGCCTGACTGGGAAGCAGAGGCACCGCACCAGTCCAGACTGAGCAGCACGGCTGGGCTGGATGTAGAAGATGCAGCGTTACCTGCTACTGGTTTTCCAGGCAGCTTTTCAGGTGTCCCTCCCTCCCATCCCTCCTCAGCACTTCACCGAAAGCCGCCGTGAAGAGTCTGTAGCTCAGGTTTAAAGCTTCTTGCTTTCTTTGAGGGTTTGGGTCTTTCCAGGACATTTATCCACCTGTCAGACACTGGCTGGAGAATAAAGCGTTACCTGCCCAACCAAAGGTCAAAAGAAGTTCCCCGTTCAAAGTCTCCTCCTCAGGAGGAGTTAAATACGGCATCAAACTCCACCGCCAAGCACGAGGCATCACTTGTGGCGGTGGAGTTTCCATGGCCGGAGCTCACCTCTGAGCAAACCAGAGGCCAAAACTAGGTTTCAGCCAAACTGCCAGGCTCTTGCCCCACAGCAGGAAACCCAGGCTAAGGACGGCAGAGAGCGAAGATGTGAAGATTAAAAAAATCCATGACCTCAAATTCTGTGTCTGAGAGAAACATCCAAGGCAAATTTCTTTAGGCTTCTCCAACCCATTAATCTTCTACCCAGTAATATAAGGCTTAATGCTGTTAGCACTGGACACCTAAAGGGGGAGGTTCAAGGCTTATTGGTTCAATTAGTCCAAATAGTGTTGAACTTCAGTGGATATTTCATTACAGCCCAACAGAGCCGGTTATTAATGGTAAAAACAGGACATGCCCAAAAGAAAATGAAACCCCTGTTTGAGTCCCTGCCTAACTCTGACTCCTGAGACCCCAATTCCCACTGAAATCAACCCCCCCCCCCAAGGTGACAGCATCTGGAAGACAGCTCTGATTTCTCACAGGCCCATGGGGGTCACACGCACCTCTTCTGGCTGTGTGTGCAACCACACAATCCCAAAATCCCGAGTCTGCTCAGAACACCTGAGGCAGGGCAGATAATCTCATCGCACATCCACCCACATCCCGGCTCCCCTCAAAATAAAAGGGCAGGTTATGAGCAAGAGAATGAATGTCCCTAATAAGGCCAGGGCTGGTAAATAACATTACGCCCGCATTTGCTCTGAAACCATTCATATTCTTCCAAGCAGAAAGGTAACAGGAATTGTGCGGCAAGAACAGATCAACAACTGTTGGAAGCTTTCAAAGTTTGTCTCTTCTCTCAATGCATGCTATAAAAATTACCCCCCAGAGTCTTTTCTTTCTCTTTCCTTTTCCTCTTGACATACTGTAGACATAAACGCTCTCCCTCCAAGGAAATTTCTTCTTCCGTGAGTTCCAAGCTCAGTGACATTCTTCATGGTGCCCCGCAGCACAGGGCCTCTGTGCGCGTCTGTCTCTTTGGTGTGAACTTAAAGATCAAGAGTCATTCATTTACAAAAATAGTGAGGACACGTTTTCTCCTTCTTGCCCGAGTCTCTTCCTGAGTCTGAAGGAAGGGGGAGCTTCTCGGATGAAGAGGGAAGCGAGCGGCACGCACGCCCAGGCGATGGGTAGAGTGTGCACGTCAAGATAATTGCAATGCAGAGAAGACAGCCCCGGCTGATGATGTGCATAAATCCCCCTTGTCTATAAGCTGCCTTCCCCACCCTCCGTTCCCTCTGCAGTTTTAATGTTTTGTTTCAACCTTTGGATTGTATTAAAATATTAATGCTAACGTTTTATTATAATTTTATATTCCGTGTTTAATATTTTAATACAATCAAAAGCCCAAATGAAATCTTTCACCATTATCGGGTGAAATGATTATGCGCAATTGAAACAAAACAATCCGCCAGAGCCAGGAAGATGTTTTCCTTGAATTTTATTTCCCTGGGTATTTACCAAATGTCATTCTTTTGTTCTGATAGAAGGACAGCCCCCCCACCCCCTTTCCAGAATATTAGGAATTCAATTGAATTGTGCATTCGAGTGCCTCAAATTGAACCAAACACCCTTAATGGGGCTCAAGATTTACCTTCTTGCAAGGAGATGTGATGTACTTCTGAGGCCTGAAAGGAATGGGGTTAAGGTGCTAGGGGAAGATGTGAGACCCAGTAAGTGCTAGGGGAAGATGTGAGTGAGTCCCAGTAAGGTGCTAGGGGAAGATGTGAGTGAGTCCCAGTAAGTGCTAGGGGAAGATGTGAGTGAGTCCCAGTAAGGTGCTAGGGGAAGATGTGAGACACAAGGAGGCCCAGCCCCGCTGCCTCCTGCCACGTGACATCCCAGCACAGCATCCCGAGGTGCTGAGTTGGCTGTTCTACCTCCCCAAAGGGTCACAGGGACACAATAAAGACCACCAAGTTGCTGAGCTATGACAGTGAGGGTGACCAGGTGAGCCCCCACAGCTACCCTGTGCTGATATCCCTCCGGTCCTAAGATTTCTGAGATCCTCTTTGGACGCCGCGTGCCTGTGATACTCCCTCTGTTTTATGGCATGAGAAAGCTGCTAACGCTTCCAAACAATTTTTCAATTTAAGGCAGATTAAGAGCAAAATTCTAGTGGGACTAATAGTGTGTAATCTTCTTTACATTTCTCCTCTTGCTTTATGAAGAACAGTTCACTGCAATGGCGTATTTCACACTCCGATGCTGATATTTCAATTTCCTGCTTAAGTTACAATAAAAACTGCCCACACTGCTGATGCTCCCATGAAGAATAATTTATGTTGATTGACGTTCTTTAATTCCCTTTGGATGCAGCTAATGATTAAGAGATGCCAGGAAATTTAAAAGCACGTCCTACCTGTGGACTCCTCTAAGCTCCTTTGGAAGCCTTTGAAAAGCTTCCAATTTCCAGCACAAAACACCACTACTGATCTTTAAGCACCTTCCTCGTCTTCCCTCTCTTCTCCCCATACTTCTTTCCCACCCCACAGGAAGGCAGAATTAAATTACCGAGCTCAAGCAAGGTCTATGGAATGGAGTTCATGGCAACAGAAATGGGAGGACGCTTACCTTCCTGCAGCTCGTGGCAGGGCAGCTGGCTGCAGGACACCCTGCCTGGGTCCCCAGAGGTCTTCAGGACAACCAACAGTTTGATGAAGCTGAAAAGTCCTTGACTGGGGTTTGTATTGATTTTGGGGTCCACCGGGACAGATTTCAAGACCCTGATGGGTAACTGCATCCTCCTGTAAATCAGGACCTATGGGAGAACAGTGACACAAGTCAGAGGGCAGCAGAAAGGCACAGAAGTACCGAGCGCGAGGATGTGCCCTGGGGTCATCCCCCACGCACCCAATTCAGCAACTTCAGCTACTGGGGAAACTGCTGCAGAGGAAATGCTACAGAATCAGCCATCTGGGCATGAAATCAGGCTACAAACCAGCTCCAAAAGTGGTCCCTGCACTGACACTCTCAAGCCAACTTTGCTGGCATCCTTATGTTAATTCCACATGAGAGAACATGCCCTTCTTCCCCTCCCTGCACCCCCACACCCACCAGCATGCACAGACCAGTCCCCCGTCTGCCCCTCACACACCTTTGCCCCTACCATGAAGAAATAAGTTATATTGGGTCCTTTTGCCAAGACAGTCGATGTTTTTCCTTGCATTTGGCAAAGCAGCTCTCTTCCTATCTGCTGTGGACAGGAACCGTGTCTCCGTGAGGAGGATTTGCCTGTATGGCCAAGATTTGCTCTTATTCCAAACTCAATTCAGCTCCACAGGCTGCTAATCCAACATATCTACAGCAGAATAATCCATCCAGGACAGCCATGCAAGAGGATTTCCCAGTGTGGACAAAATCTCGCAAGCAGTTTGCAGGCTGGTAAGTGAAGAGGAAAAGGGAATTGGTCCCTGGAGCCCCCCGGATTTCAGCAGATTCCCCCAGGAGTTGCAAAAGGGCTGCTGAAACTCAGAGGGTTAAAAAGCAACCCCAAGCAAGGGAAGACTGAACATCGTTTCAAAATGCTGAGAAATCTTCTCATCAAAATAATGTCAGAGCCTGTCACGGTGGAGGGAAAACAAACGCGCGATACATGATGGTTCTGCATGAAATGTAAAATGCTGTTTAGTTAAAACAAAACTCTTTCAAAGCACCCGAATGGGGAAGGAGGTGGCGGGGGGGGAAGAGGTAAAGGCAGAAAGCACTCCACTCTCTGAGCTTAAAAGATATTTAAATGGAGAAACCTGTTGAGGCGTGCACAGCCCCGTCTCCAGTGTGTGCTGCTCAACACCCACAGCGCAGGGAGCGGTAATTGCTGTCGGTCACGGGGATGGGGGCCCCTTCGGCCTCTCAATCGCTTCAACGCACCCCCTTCCTCTGCCGTAGCAGCCAGGGGACGGTGGGAGCGGAGGGGAGAAGCCTTCGTTAAGCAGGCAGGAGAAGAAAGTTAAGAAGAGATGGTGCTGAACGGGACTGTGATGAACGGTTGCCAATGAGGTGCTGGATCCCTGCAAGTGTAACTCCTGCCCCAAGATATTTCACTCTTTCCCATGGGCCTATTGTGAGAAACCGACAGAAAAACAAGATGTTTCCCAGGCCAGGAACAAATCTGGAAGAATTTGTTCCATCCCCTGCTTTTTACAGGGATGCGCTGACATTGCTGCAGAAAGTCAGGGTTTGGGGCATGGATTTCAGGATGCCAAGGGATCGCTGTACCCTGGACACAGCACTGCTCTGGCCATGCTTCCTGCTCACCAGAAAAACCTTTGTAGACCTGGCTCTAAAGTCCAAAAGAATTCAACCGAAGGGATGCAGGCAATGGAATCGCAGTCAATAGAAAGGGTGCTCCAAGCTTTGGGGCTGTGGTGTCACCTCCTCCAGCTCTCGGCTGCGAAGGAGAACAGGACTCCTGCCTCTTACACCATCTACACATGGTCAGATCAATGCCATCTTCTCTTCCCTGCCCATCTGTGAAGTCCTTTTGACATGTAATAGTTAATAATAAATGCCAAAAAGGACCCCAACTTGGAAGACAATAACAGAAACCACAGCTAAGGACAGAAAAAAGATCCGTTTAAAACTGTGGCAGATCAGCATACCTGCAGAAAGAGACTCTCATGGACATGTCTTTAATCTTTCCCGCTTCCAGCCCTTAATAGCAGAACCTGATTCGAAGACTTGGTGATTGATTTCCAACCCAGACGCAAAGTGACAGGCTCATTTTCGAGTATTGCACAGCTATAATTCCGTGTTTTATTTGTTATTATTTTAACCTGCTGATGGAGTGGGGCTGTATTCAAGGTAGCGGGTAACAACTCTGGCTCGAGGCATTATTTAGAGTTAGGTGTTTAAAGCCAGAGCCTCGTGCCTCTTGATATTTATGAAGAAGATGTGCCTGTGGCTGCAGAGCTCGTATCTTATTTGTTTGTTGTTCAAACAAAGGATCAGGAAATTGGATGCTGTTTCTAGCGAATGATATCATCTCAACGGTTAAAGGAAGGCCACTGGTCTTTACATGTTTCCCCAGCAGAGCAATGAGGAGAGTTCTCTCCAATTCAAGGTGAATGAGTCACCTTGGGAAGTGCTTCGTCTCTGTAAACAGGTAAAGGCCTTGCTCCATAAACCCCTGGGACGGAAGAGACTCTCAAATAGGGCTGAACAGCATCCTTGAGGTTGTGGGGCCCAACCCTGCTGTATTCTGTGGGATGTTTTCCCCATTTCTTGCCTTAATTTCCCCTCTTCTAATTTAAGATCATATTAAGAAATCTTGCCTTCACCCCCATGGAGAACAGCACACAGCATTTTTCTCACTCAGAATAAGGTTCTTGGAAGAAAAATTTTCCAGCCAGATTCAGTGAGAGCCCTTATCCCACTGGAGACCAGTATGAAAAATCCTGCTGTGGTTGAGGGGCTTTTGAGGGATCAGGGCAGGTTGATGTAGTCAGAGCAAAGAGTCATGCTGGGTCCCCTGCTTTTCTCTAGGCCAGAGCAGTCTGAAGCTACGCCTGAGTGGTTTTAAACCTCAGCTATCTTACCTTGCCTTGCAACACGGCTGCACAAAGGAGATGGTGCACAACCTGCTGCACTCTATGAACTTGCCTGTGAGCTCCTAAATCACTCTGGCAGCTTGGAAAAGTTCATTCAGCCTGAGAAACTGAGCCTGCTGCAGCAGCAGAAGCCGAGGAAGAGACTACCTGCTCAAGCTATGAAGTTTAACTTCTGCTGTGCTTCTGGGCAGGAGAGAACAGCGGCATTTGTGCTCACAACAGAAAATGAGCTTTAAGTGGTGATTTCTGCTGCCCAGATACCCCCGAGGTAGGTGCAAACCAGAATTTCTTCACACAGCCTGACAGTTTATGCTGAGATGCTGAATGTCTCCACGAAGTCTTCGGCATTGTTATTCCAGTTTCTCATTAACTGTGTAGAAGACCAAACGCTGCCCGCTCACAAACAGCTACGAGCTCTGGAGGGCTTTGCAGGGAGAACCAACAGACTTCAGCCCAGTGGATTAAGCAAAAGCAATTTGAAGCTGATCCAGCGTTATCTGTTTCTTAAAGATCTCTCATTTTCTAGTCTTTCTCACTAAGCTCTGGTCAGCAAGCGCCTGGTGTGCCAGGAGCCCATACTGAATGCAATATGAAAACCCTGAGCCCTGTCCCCATGCCAGCTGGTGACTCGAAGGACGTGCAGAGCACAGGACCACAGCCCCAGTCCTGTGCCGGGCACCCTGAGCGCTGGTGTGACTCACAGCACACCCAGTGAGAGACAGGCAACTACTCTGCAACCTGCCAGTTTGCCAATCCAAGAATGAAAGGGGACGAATTAAATATATATCCCACCCAAGCTGCTACCAGTTCTATTTTGCCAGGGTGTTATTCATAAAAACAATCTCTGGTGCCAGCTCTGGTTCCCAGCCAGGACTGCAAACTAATGAAATTGCCTTTTATACCGAGCATGCAAACGAACCTCCTCCTCTGACTGCGGGAATGGGCCAGACTCCTCGCTGTCATCCTCCTGGGGGTGGTGGTAGCCGGGTCCTTATGGACTTGACAGCAAATGGGACGCTGAATTGAGGGCAGAGCTAAAATTGCTGGAGCAGCTCTGAATCCTCTCCAAAGAGGAGACTGCAACAATGAGGTCTGTGAGGGAGCCAGCAGCCCCCTTGATGCCTTGCAGCCATTCAGCTGGCCTGGAGGGACAGAAGAACAGGGGAGAGGCAGGGAATTAGCTAAGCATTTAGAAGAAGAGTTCTTAGAAAAAAAATACAGCCATCCTTGGAGAACAATAACCTCTGCCACTGCTCAAAGGCATTCAGGTCTGTTTTATTCTCAGTGGGTTTTCTCCAGCCCTCAGCCCCACTGCCTTCTCAGCAGCACCACCCCGTGCTTTAAACGACGTGTCTTATGTTAACATGAGCGTTAACAAGTGAGTGAGTGGAGGGTGAAGCTCTGTTACCCCTGTGATACCCCTTCATATTAGCATGTAGAGGGAAGTAGAGAGTGCTCCAGAAGGCAGGGGGAATCAGAGTAACAAATCCAAGGGTTCACAGCAGTCACTGCCTATGTCCAGCCTAGCAGCAGGCGGAGATTTAGCGGAGAGGAGAGGGTGGCTGGGCCACCTGAGGCTGGTGCTCCCCCGGTGCATTACTGATGTTCCCGATTACACGGTGTAGAAGTGGCTGCACAGCTGCCTGCCCGTGGGGTGGCTACAGCTGGCCCAGCTTACAGAGCCCATCTGCCACCTACCCAGCCTGCCGAACATCCCTCCTACACATTAGCCATAGCCCTAATACGTCACAGCTGTCCCAAGCCCAGAGACCAGGCAGGTACCTACAAGAAGCAGAGATTTTCCTGGAACAGAGAGGAAAATCCTCCCACAGTGTGATCATGAGAGCTGAGGCACTTCAGCACTTCAGTCCTATTGTAGATTACTATCCTCAAGGCAGCTGCTTAAAAATGATGTGCTAAGGCTAATTTTGAAGCACTGCGTCCTTTAGCGGATCAAAACTCCAACCTGCCTGTGCTTCAGCTTCCCACTGTAGAGAAAGGAAATGACAGCCCTTAGTGCTGGGAGGATAAACCTGAGAGGTGTTCATCTACCCCAGGGATGGGACTAGCAGAAGGGCGAAACAGCAGAAGGGAAGCAGGGACTGAAGCTGATGCGACTGAGATGCAGCTAATCAACAGAGTCAGGCACTGAATCCTCCCCCCAGCCCGACGGTCTCTGAGCCACAGGCAATTAAACTCGATGCAGAGCCACACAGCGCACCCAGCTTGGTTCTTCCACTCAGCCTCCTTTTCCCTTTGCAAATCTGCTGTCAGCCTTTTTTTTTTTTCCCCACCAAACATGGCCCTCTTGTGTTCACAAGAGAAATCCAGAGAAACCAGTAACAACTGCTCTTGAATACGAGAGGGTTATTAGAAAAGTGGCTTTTCCACACTCTAAACTCCATTTACACGGCTCCAAAAGCCACAAGCAGCATCCTACAGGCATCTGCCCCAAATCCTACAAGAGCGGTGTGAACATCAACTCGAGCATCACGAAGATTTCTGCCTTTCCTCCCTCCCCACCTCCCTCCCGTCTGGAGACAAAGACTCCCTAGAGGTTTGCAGATCTAAACATGCAGTGCTTGGAAGAAATAAACCCCAAGTGCTATTATCTGAAGGGTGGAGAGGAGGACTGGCAGCAAAGAATACAGATCAGCCTGTGCGTGTGTGTATACACACGTATGGCCACACGCACACACACAGAGGGAGCCTGCAACACGGCTCAGATGTACAGAAATGAAACGAGCAGTCGTTTATATTAGGGTTTCCATAGAGACCAAGTTTGGAAAGAATTAAGGTGGAACGATTATGTATGTTCTGAAGGGCTTGAGATAAAAATAACCTTCCTAAGCGTTGCATGGGCTAATTAGACAATGATCCTTGACTTCGAGCTCTCCTTGGCGATAGAGGCAACCTGGGCTCTTGGGCTCGGCTGCGTGTTACCGGTCCCTGCTAATGTGCAATGGAGGACCTGAAACAACGGCAGTGATCCGGTACCCATTTCCCTGGAAGGCTGTTAATGCTCTTCAAAGGATCGTCACCCGCTACCACTCTGCTCCCTCAAGCAGAAGCAATGTGTGCTCCAGCCCTTCCGCTGTCAGACCTGCTGTCACCAACATCCAGGCGAAACACTCCGGGTCACAGCAGTGGGCTTTTGCAAAAGTAAAACAGAAATAGAAAGGTAAGGAGGAACCCAGTGATGGGCTCTGGTGGTTTTCCACCAGTCATGACAAGCAAAGACTGCCCCAATTCACTGAAACCAGCACAAAAGCATCTCCCCGATGGCAGCACGTGCTCTCCAGCCTCAGAGAAGGCTGGCTGAATTCCCACAATTTTCAGGAGCTCCAGGGGGTACCAGGGAATATCATACACAGGGAAGGGAGAGGGACATGGTTACTTTGCTCCTCATTAGACTCAGGAGACTAATAAGGCTGTATGAGAGTCTATGAGAAATGCCCTGCCATGGATCTGGCACTGCTTCATACCCAGGTACAAACAAGGAAACAAAATACAACAAAAGGGAAGATTCTAAGCCAAAGGAAGAATGGGAAGATCTCTGACAACATCTCCCACCCTGTGTTAGGACAGAACAATTGCTTAGTCTTGGCCAAACCTTTAATCCCTCTGAGACTGGGTGGGTTTTTTCCTACTTACTGTAAAAAAACGCAGTTTGGGTGGCAGGTCAGCAAAAACTGCTCATGCACTTGGGTCAAAATGGAGGTGTGGGAAAATTCCTCTTCTGTAGAAGCCAGAACAAAATCTTCTCAATGCTTCACTTTGAAAAAAAGGCATTTTGTGTAGCACTGCAATAACAGAGTAAGTGCATCCAAGAAAGCAACAGAAAGTTTTACTTCAGTATGGAAGAAATACAACTCTTTGAGGCCAATTACTTCTACTTCTACTTTGGCAAGGGATAATGGAAAAAAACTTTGTTTCAGGTGGCCTTCCCCCAAATACATCACTCTCCAGTTTCCTCCAGTTAAAGCCATGAAACAAATTAGAAATTTGTCACTCAGCTGTAGTCCTTAGCCAGAAGAGCAATTTCCATGCTGCCCTCAGCCCAGCTGTCTCACAGTCTGGCTATCTAACAAGCCACAGTGACTCCCAATATATTTTTCCTAAAGCAAATTCCTAATGATGGTTATGAAAACCTCCTTATGGTTTCGCAGCTGATGCAGAGTAACATACAGTAACAGGCCATGATTCACACACAAACATTTCTAAAAGCAGTCTCTGATTTTTGGGGCTGTGTGTGGACCCCAGATGGACTTCAGGGACTAGGGACGCCACTCTTCCACCACCAAATCTCCTGCTCCTCACCTGAGCCCTGCTTCAACACACCCCCCGTGCAAGTGCTGACACCTTCTGTGTCAACGACTCTCCCTCATTTACTTTTTGATGGCTCTCACCCAAAGACTGAGGGGAAAAAAATAATCCCTGTTTTTCCACAGCTTCTGCAGCCTGACAGACAGTGGTAAGAGTAAAGATGAAGGGCTCCAGATCCACTGTAGTTTAAGAAAGGGGGAAAACAAATAAAGAACAGTTTTGATTCACAAGACTTTTCCTCCAGGAGCTCTTCAGGCAGGATGGAGATTTCTGCCTCTGTAAGAGCTAGGAAGTGAATTATTAGAGGAACATTTCCCCCTCCTGCACAGAATAATTCCCGACAACCTCACCTCTCTCTCTGCAAGACTGCAGTGTCTCCTTCAGAAGTGTCTTTAATATGGAGGCCAGCTACCGTTCTTGGCAATGGTAATGTAAGTCTGGTGTAGCACCATCGATTTCCAAGTGTGACTCGTGCTTTCCTTGGGTGCACATGATAAGAGACTTGAGCATCTATTCCTGCTTCCCACGGCACCCCCCTACAGAAGATCAATCCTGCCTGAGTAAAAGGGAGAGCTGTGAGGCCTTGAAGTTAATTCAGGCAGACAGCGTGCTCCTCTCTGCAAGCAGTGCCAGGGCTCTGGCATCTGTAAAGGTTCCACGTGACGCAGTAAACCTGAGTCAGGCCCACAAAGACACGATCGATGAGGGCAGGAGTGGGGAGGCAGGACATGTCTGGCAGAACGACACGGGTTCTCGAGTGCCCTGTGCTGCTGCGGTGTCAGCACGAGGCGGGGGGGTGGTGTGGGGGTGTGGGATGTGATGTGGTTTGACATGAGCAGCAACGACACAACTTCCCTCCTTCCAAAACAGCAAGTTTCCAACTTATCACCTGTTCTCCACACAGCCAGTGAATTACCAAATAGATTTATTTCTAGGCTGGTATCCCATCAAACTAGGTCTAGGTGATCAGTGTGTGCATCTACATCCTTTGCCTTTTTCCTTGTCTCCCCGTACCTTTGAACTCACTGGCCAATCCAAGCCTAACCTGACAGAGGCAGAGGTCTCAAAGAGGCGAAATCCCAAGAGATAAAATATAAATTTGATCAGGGTGGGCAGACATGACAATGAAGAGGAAACCTGAAGCATCAGCTCAACCCTTACTACACACTAGAGACAACACCACAGAAGGGACTGAGCCAGAGAAGGCCTTGCAAGCAGGTTTTCCCTGAGCCACACGTGGACAAGATACTTCAAGATCTGCTTTGGATTTCCCTCCCGAGCTGCCCCCGCTCCACCAGAGCTCAAAACGGCATCTTTAACCTTGGGAGAACTATGGCATGTGCCAGTGTCTCTTTCAAAGATCCTGACACTGAACATGAATCCGCCCATTTATTGACGTACCTGAATTTGGCTTGATTTGTACCAATACGTTAGCCTCAGGTCATAAGTCTGCAGTAGATTGTTGGAACAGGTCCAGAGGAGGCCACAAAGATCATCCAAGGGCTGGAGCCCCTCTGCTGTGAGGGGGGGCTGAGAGAGTTGGGGGGGTTCAGCCTGGAGAAGANGTGATCTTTAAGGTTACTTCCAACTCGAACCACTCTATGATTCTAAAATAGGCATTGAAAGCTCTCCTTTCCACTGCTCCCATTCCCAGCTCAGGCACTGACCTCTCTCCCTCGTGGATGGGCACATTCCCACACCACCAGCTGCACAGTTCCTCCAACTGCCTGAAGGGAAGTGGTCCTGGCAGCTCTGGCCTGTGGTCCTCTGCTGGGTGAGGGCAGGTAGGACGAGCCAGGTAATTACCTCCCACTGAAGGCTTCATCTTTAATGCACCCAGCTGGAGAGCACAGGCGATTCCTCCTGGTCACGCAGCAGAAGCCTTGCTGAGCATCAGGAACTTGGATTTCTTTAAGCCTGCAAGGGAGGAGAAGGTGGGCATGGTCCTCCCCCTGGTCACCACACGCAGCTGGTTCCTTCAGAGCCGGCTGTGTGAGGAAGCTCAGGTCAGGATTCACAAGCTGTAGCTGGTGCCTGGAGCACAATCTTGTGCTTCCTGAGCTTTCCATTAGCAGAGGTGCTCCAGAGAAGAGGAACACAGGGTATTTTCCTCAAAAAATGTTTGGGACGTTTTAATTGCTTACCCAAAGAAACAATTTTTTTTCCCTTTTCTTTTTTGAAAGCTCTTTTGCAAAAAGTACCATGAAAGGAAGTTTTTCATTTCAGGAACATTTGATTTTAAGATCTTTCTGAAAGCCACAAACAAAAGTTGAGTGCTCTGGACACAACTTTTCAGCACTTTGAAATGAAAATTCCCCACAACCTTCATTCTCCTTGTCATAAAAGATCTATTTCATGGCCCATTTGGAAAATACTACTTTTTCTGCTTTTTTCTTCAGATTCAGAACAAAACCCACATTTCTACAACCTCAGTATTCCCTCTCCCCAGCGTGGGCTGTGCTGTGACCTTCTGGTTTTCCTGCAAGGCACCTACTCGGCCAGCGTCAGGCGTGGATGGAGCCTGCAGCGCAAGAGTTAATGTGGTAATACTCCAAGGATTTTGTTTAGAGTTTTATAGCATTACATAGCAGCCTTATTGGATTTAAATGGCTTAAATTAACTGGGTTATTTAATGGATTGTCCAGATTAGGGAGGAATCTGCAAAGGCTGTTACTTCAAGAAGAGCAGCTGCATTGGAAGAAAAGATCTCCAAGTAACATTAATATCCTGGAGGCTCACAAGTCCTGACAGGCCACTCCTGTCCTTTATTGACATTCTCTCATACGCATTTAGCCAGGTTTGTGTTTAGTTTAATAATCTCCTGAAAGTTTAATTGTTGCTTTATTCATCCATGACCTTTCCTTCTCATCTGGAGACATATTATTGCTAATCTACAAATTTCAAGAACCAGATTTATTTGCAAAACCAATTATTCTGCTATGCAAATCTCCTCTCTTCCTGCAGCCTGCTTGAACAGGGCTTTTTTTACAGCCGCCATAAGATATAGACACTATTCAAATATTTAAATGTAAAATTTATCTATATTTCTTTTCAAGCATGCCCAGGTTCTATGTGGCGCGAAGTTAATTAAAATCTTTAGAATCAAAAGCAGGTTTCCTGACCTTGATCCGGACCTGACAGACTTTAACCTCCAAAGTCCTCGCTTAACCACAGGGGAACTGGAACTACCAGCAAAGCGGAAATCACTTCACTATTGGTAAACTTCTAATGGAGAAACACGTCCTCTCCATTAGTGTCAGACGTGACAACACCAGCTCAGCCCCGGAGACACAGACACAGGTTTCCTGAGCTGTCTGCAGATGCCTGACCTGAAGGAGGTGCAGAAAAATGCTCTGAATGAGAGTCTGTGCTACAGATCTTCACCCCCAAACACTCTCAGTGACACTTTCTCCATGTGTCCCCAGAGGGATGCCTCCCCTCAGCTGCGGGATTTGGAAACCTGCTGGCACAGGGTGGGAGACAAGACACTTAATTTGAACGCGGGGCTGCTCTGAGCTTCTGCAGGTCCAGAGCCCTCTTCCCAAGTCATCTGTGACCACAGTACTTAACATTAACTTTAGCTGTCCCCTGTCTCAATTTCCCCAGCTCTGGCAATGGCAGGAACACTACCTGTTTGTGTTAACTCAGATTTTGAAGCAGTGAAGTGCCACCTACTATAATCCTCCCGCCCAAAGGCACAGCCAATGTCCTACAACTACAGAGTGTCATTAACACAATTACAGGCAACCAAGAAATCAACATTTTATACTAAGCCTTATGTCAGCGAACAGCATTATCAGGGAAGCTTGCACAATTAAACCATAATTCAGTGGATGGATGTTAAGTACTTTACAGATGAGCAAATTAAGAAAGCATTAGCCACAGGATTCGAGGGAGAGGCAACGTGGGTGCCAGCCAGTGAACAGAGATCTTCTGCTCCTGCTCCCAGCACCTACCCTGGCACTGTGCCTGCTCGCCCAGCACCCCCCAGCTCCTCTGCACCCCCCTTCGTGGCTGCAGGGGGTTCTGGACCCCCCCCTCCAGACCTGGGCTCCCCCAGCTCTGAGGGCACCAGTACTCCAGACAGCCAGGAGATGCCATGGATCACTCAGCTACGTACCCGCTTAGACCTGACTGAGAACTAACCACTCCTGATCGTTTTGCTTCAAGTTGATATGTCAAAAATAGTTCCATATCTCATCAATAAATCACCACCATCAGGCTGACGGGCAGGAAACAACTCCAGTAGTCTTTCAATGAAATGGAATTACTTGGGCGCATGAAATAGGCGTTATTGGAACAGCCACCTCCTGTTCTGAAGCAGAAGAAGGAAGGAGGATGAGGATTATTTGTTTCCTTGAGATGGAACGGAGCGAGAGTTCTGCTTTAGGCATGCAACCGTGGATGAGCCTTATGCACTTGTGTCTGGAGCAGCCCCTTTTCCCTGGATACCTGTGGAGCTCAGAGAGGGGAACCGGGCACCTCCTGGCAGCCGACGCCAACAAAGTCAAGCACGCCACTGGCTTCTGTAAGCTCTGGCTCAAGCTTTATATATTTCAGATATGGGTAGCTGTGAGCTGTTTTCCACAGCCTGTGGATTGTTTCTCTTGCTCAAATAATTTAGCTTTAACCTGAGGCTGTGGGCTCAATCCCTGCTGTCAAAACCCAGTGTGTAGCTTTGCATGCAGCTCCTGAGGGTACAGGGGAATACAGCATGAATCTCTCCGACTCCTTCAAAGTCTAGCAGAGCTGCTTTATGTTTGTAGAAATCGACATAAATAAAAATAAATCTGACAGGCTTTAGTCTATGTTTCTCCAGTATATCCTTGTCTGCACTGGATTTACCTGAGTTGGTTTATATCTAGGAGCTTCAATAGGGATGTGCTTACAGCAAGACAGACCCCAATAAATATTAGCAGGGATAAGTGTTCCCTCTCACAAATATATCCCAGCAAAGCAACCTGTAACGTGCAGCCTGTGGGCATGGGTGAAACCAGTGACACATCAGAAATCCCAGATTGGGTGTCCCAGCCATTCCCACGGCTGCACACACCATCTAGTTAGGGTACATCAACCCCACACTCACAGCAAACCAGGCTGCTTTAATTACCACTACAAATGCAACTTACAATGCAAATTGCTTTGTTTTCAATGCTATTTTAGCTTGAGTTAAGAACTACTTTTTGTTCTTCTTAGTAGAGGCAAACAAGACCCATAAAACACTGTAATAGTGTCCAATTACACTCGGAGCTGGAAACCTTAAAGGTTCCAGCGAGAAAAGAGGCCACGTTCCCCTGCTGCTGCATGTACTGTGTCGTGGGCATAAATGAAATGTGAATTACACTACTTTTACCAGCGTAAATGATTACAGAGGAGCTGCAATCCAAGGTGAGGCTGAGCCTTTAGTAGGTTTATTTTAAGCTCAGACACCATTACATATGACAGAAACATGAAAGAAGCTTCCCCTCGGTGACATCTGGATGAAAATGTGACTGATTTTCTGGTACCCTGCAGCCGGGCTCTGGCACCTGTACCAGGCTGGCCACAGGCACTCAGTGCTGGGATAAATGTCTCCACGAAGGGCACGACAGTGTTTGCAATAAAGGGCCACTGTCACTTTGCCAGAGCTGTTTGATATTTTTAGCTTTTCATCACAAACCGACTCTCATCTTGCCTCGCAAAGCTGCTAGTGAGGCAGAACTCCACTGAAACCCACCTTCTAATCTAAGTGCACGTCTAATCCATTAACACCAAACCCACTGAAAAGCAGTGGGTAGCATCACTCTGGTCTAATGCATATTCAGCCGAGCTCAAGGCAATAAGAGAACTGGGCTGTGGTTTCACTCGATGAAACCTTCAGTGGCAATTTCAGGTGACTGCGTCACCGCTGTCCTCTTCAGTCCTGTCCTCCTGCCATCCTGCACGGTCCCTCCACCAGCTGTGTGAACAGGCTGAGAAACGGACTTAGAAAGTAGATCAGCTTAAAAGAAAAGTGAGCTTTTTAAAGGTGGGTTGATGTTCAGGCAGATCAGTCCCGCAATCCACTTTACACACATCCACGTCAGCACAGGGCACAATGCGTGCCCTCGGGGATGAGATGGCTCTGTAAGAAACAGGGGCACCCTAAGCCTGTTCCCGTCATCACTGACTTTGCTGCATGATGCCACACGCTCCAGACCTGTCTCTCCAAAAGAGGTGTCAGCCTCGTCGCTTCCCAAAGCCGCAAGGAGCAACCGCAGCCTTTTAACTGACATCAGCGCTCAGCCTCTCTGCCAGGCTCTTGGGACACAAGATCCTTTGTCTCCAGATTACACTCATCTTTTCCACTTCTCCTTCAAATAAGATGAATCTTATAATTTGTCACAGAAGTGGTGGTTTCCAAACATCATTTATCCAGTGGAGGCTGGGAGGGGGATGCTATTCTTCAGGTCAATTTGTGAGTCATTTGGCTTGCCAGTCAACCAAGTTGCACTCACTTGGAGACAATATATCTGAGCTATAAACCTTAACCTCGAAGCATAACTCACCCGCTGCAGTGAGTAGCCTGTCATCACTGAGAGCAATGATCCTTAACCCCTTATCTAGCTCTGGGGAATCATTATCTGCAGTTGTTAATTTAAGCTTGGTTTAAGTAATAAAAAAGTATTTCTTTCTGCTAAAAATGTGTCACTAATTCTACTACTGCTTCATTATTCAGTTTCATACTAAGAATGAGTATTTTTATTGATTCCTCATCAAATTGACGTTCAAATAAATACCATAGGTACTAGCCAGTTAACACAGTTACTGGCCAACTTTCCAAGCATTTTCACTAGCCAGGCAAGGGCTGCAGAAGCATCTGAAAACAACGAAGCTGAGTTTATCCACCCCTGTTGAGCTGTGCACAGATGAACTAACTGTCATACCCGCCACTGCAGAGGGTACCAGACAGGGGATGCCAGGCTGCATCGGACACAGGGTGACCGTGGGATGGAGCGTGGCATTGCCCTCACCTCGTCTGTGGTCACCTTCCTCCTCTTAGCACTGTCTCTCAAGCTTCAGCCTTCAAATCCACTTTGCTTTGCACCAATCTATGTGGGTTCATGTACAAAAGAAAAACTATCCAATGCAATAGTGCAGGCCCAGCAGGTTTCAACTGTTCAGGCATCCATTTCTCACTGAAAGGCAGTGAAGGTTGGGAGCAGGTCCCCACACTAAGTAACATCAGCCAGGGAAAGGGCTCAAACCGTGACTCAACTCATAGATAACAGTAATATTCCCTCGCAGCTGCAGGCTCCAGTAGGATGAGAACAGTCAGGGTGAAGGTTGGGCATCAGTCACTAGTATTTAGAATAGAAAAAGAAAAGTCCCAGGAAAACAACAAAAGCAAGCTGACCAGGTTGGGAATATAACCATCCCCAAACTTCTAAGGCTAGAACAACGACCACAAAACTCTCAAGCAATCCATCTGTCAGCTGGGAAGATGTAATTCTGTCGGTGAATGGAGTCACACCAGTGGACAGCTCTATGGGAACCAATTTACTTGAAGAAGGAAGAGAGTTTAATCAGTTCGGGTTCAAAAGGCATGTAACTCATGTCAGAGGAGAGCAGAACTGATTGTACACTCATCACAGGTGAACAAAAGATCAGGGAAGACAAAACAATTACAAGTAGATAATGAAATGGATAGTCAGTAGCATAAACAGAGCCTCTAGAGGCGTAAATCCAAGCTAACCATGTTTTCAACAGCAAGGAGCACAGGAGGAAGGAGAACCAGGGGCTGCTAACTGGGCAGCAGGACTGGCTTCCATCTCCCCACGTACTGGAGTCTCCAGTCCACTCTGAAAGAGGGGACAGCCCAGATCTAACACTGCTCTGAAGATTGTGTGGTTTGGGAGCCAGTTCTTCTCCAACATCTCCCTTGCGGCTTCTGCCACAACCACCAAAATGTGAAGAATTGAACCCATTTCCAATTTTTCAGTTCAGTTTTAGGACGGCTGCTCCTGCCCTTCCCTACTCTGCTGGAGACCGGGCACTTGCTTTGCAGAGATATGAACTATTGTTCACCAAAACATCAGCTCTGAAGAAATAATTGCCCCAGGGAGCCCTGAGACACAGTCATGGGGAGAGGCGGATTAGAGGAATCAGTCTCATTTTCCACTGGAACAGCTGGGAATGTGCACACACTGTGGGCAACTATGTCTCAGCTGAGACAGGTTACGAGCAGCTGATGGAAAGGAATGTCTCAAACTGCTCCATCGCCTGCGACTGCCCAACTCCTCTGTGTGCCGAGACACACGCATCCAGCAGGATGGTTGCCCTGCTTTTCCAGCACTTTGTGGAGCAGGGAAAAAGAGAGGTGGCTTTTCCATCCCCCTTTTTACCAGCGGGGCTGACAATGCCAGCTACACGAGGAAGGTGATCTCCAACCCCAGATGGTACTTGGTATCCCGGAGCCAGAGGCTGCTGGGGCTGTGCAACACCCGAGTGGCCCGGGCTGAGCAGAAGGGCATCACCCACACACACTCACGAGGTGTGAGACTACGGGTCTCTGCAACGTTGTGGAAAACCAGGCACTAAGTTCCCCACCACTGCTTTGCTGCACCCCATCACAAGCAGGAGGACGTCAGTGGAAGCTCAAAGGGCCTCTGGGACAGGGGCCTGTGCGAGAGAGCGCTTGCGGAGAGCAGGAGATGATAATTATCTCCTTGGAAGCAACCAGGCTGGTTTCTTAGAGAACAATGCTTATCTTTCCATCTCTCCTGACGATCCCTTATCATTACCCAATCCTCCTGGGCTTCGCAGACATTAGCTAATCTTGTGATAAGAGATTAAGAGAAAAGCCAAGACACGTTCCCAGCCATTAATGGCAATTCCCCCAAAGCCCGGGTATGTGACGCAGAGACCCGGAGATGCCTTCCAGGCCTTGCTGGGTTTGAAAAACGCAGGCAGAAACCTGATTATTCCCGACTGACCTGCTGGGTACTTAGTCATGGTCGTTCAAGTTGTTTTAAGATGAGAAAAATATTATCATTAGGAGGAGCTGTGCTAGAGCAGCACAGCAATGATAGCTAGTGCTTTGATAATGCCCGTAGAGAGGCCCACGTGCCAGAGGGTAAAGCAGCATCCTGGGAACATTTCTTGCATGTAAAGCAGAGCCATCTCAAATGGGAAGGTCAGACTCTTACTGTACATTGGGATAAACCACACTGAAACCAATAGGTTTTTAACTGTTACTCCTTGATAAAATAGCTGCAGTGTAGTGCATGCATCTATTGGAAATAGAAAGGAAATGCAAAGCTGCCCTGAGTGTGAATGTTTTGAGAAGGGGAAGGAGCAGGATTCCTGGTTTAATTTGGAGGAGGAGTGAGAAAAGGGGAAGAGAAGGAAAGTCAAACACAACCACATGTGTCTTGTGGGGAAATAGACACAAGTTTCTGGGCTGTGTTTATGCAGCAAAGGTTTGGAGCTGTTGTTTTAGGCTGTGAGGTTTCTCCCCTGCTCTAAATGCCGGACCTTCATACTTCCATGTAAAGAAAATTGCCTCAAGGATTCTTGACTTCAGAACCAGTTTCTTCCCAACAAGAGCAGTCTACAATATCTCCTACTGTGAGCAAGAAGCCAGAGCATTGAGCAGCGAAATGTAGAACTCCCCATCCCAAGAAGACGGTGACCAAGTTTCACGGCATCATGGCCTGTCTTGGGAACCACCTTGGGGAGACTGCTCTACATCCAGGACTTCTTGTGCTACATCAGCGTAAATACAGGATCCTGACAAGGGCTGCAGTTCCAAATCCCTTCAGTGCACTCTCTTCCGCACACAAACAGCGTGTTCCATTAGCCCAAATTACTTTTGTTTTCAAAGGAAGACAAACCAAAGAAGAAATAGCAGAAATAACATCTCTTGCCCAGGACAACACAATATATGTGTTTTCTGGCTCACTTTCCGCAATAGCAACAGTTTTTGAAGACAAAAATATCCCAGAAATGGTCTGTGGGGCACAGAGCAACATTCGATACAAGGACCTCAAACCAGATGATGCCTTTGCTGCAGAATCAGGGGGCATTAGGGAGAGCACCTTTCTGAGACACATCCTGCTCCATCGACTGCAAAAATAGCCAAGAAAACCTCTCGCCTAGAACGCATTTCATTCTGCATTAAACCTTATGGTTTCTGAGAGCTGCTCCTGTGCAAAACCAACACTGTTACTTATGAAACAATGCATCAAACCCACAGATGGGAATTGGCTCTCCTGGCAGCACAGCCAAAAAAAAAATAATATCTCTTTCTCTTTTTTCCCCTCCTGTAACAAATGGCCTCTTTCCCCAGTCATCTGCGTAACATTTAAAGATTAATGTCTTATGTGGCACGACACAGAGTCGTTTGCTTCCTTTTAAGAAAGCTTAAAGCTCTTTAGAGACCGGGTTATACTTTCAGAGTTACCTGTCTACAGAGCAAACACACTTCAGATGTTCAGCTGGTTTCTTTAAAGAACAGGTTCGCTAAATGAAGGGTTACCAAGTGTGATCTTAATGGACTTTGCTAAGTTTCTGGTTGGCTTTCATCTATTTTATTGCCTATTCTTTAAATTTGCAAATGACTTGGACTGTGAGCAGAGCCTTGGATTGATAGACAATCTGCAGGCAGCAAGGAGGGCTGTGCTGTTTAATGGACAAGGAACTGGGCTAGGACTCAGGAAGCCTGAAGTACCTCGTGGCTCTGCCAGTCCCCAATCTACTGCCTGTCACTTCTCCAGCTGTATTGCATCTATAAAATGAGGGTAAGGATGCAGCTCCCAGGAATCCCCCATACCAAATCGCTCTGGGTAGAGTAGCATCAACCTTTTGCCCTAATCAACTACATCCCCTTCCTCTCTGGACTCCAAAACACCTTTCAGCCCTCTGGACACAGGACATCTGTACTCTGGGAGTTTGCATCTCTCAACTTTGTTGACAAGGAAAGCCTGGGCAAGTAGTAAGTTCTTAATTTTCAGCTCACTTCTGATTACCTTCAGCACATGCCATTCCTTGGTCTCCTTTGTGTTGCTGCGATGGTGTGCAGCTACCAATAACCATGGTAAAACACCTGCAGGAGTCCTGGACAGAATTTATTTCTGGGAAATAATAAATATTATTCTGATTATTCTATTAGGATGACAGGATGGGCAGAATGACAAAGTCAAGTGTCAGGCCACACATTGCCTGTTACAGTCACTCTGTGGAGACCCGTGGAGAAGCAGAGCAAACGTACCAGGAAATTCCTTGGAGACTTCTAGATGTTAAACAAGAAAGAAAAATAATGGAGGAGGCTGCCAGACTCCAGTTGGTTTTAAATGGAACAGTCTGATTGCTTCAAAACCTTTTTTCTGGTTGAAGCTGGTATTTTCCCTTCCACAGGATGTTTTGAAATTTATACCTTTGTTTTGAAAGAGACCACAGCTCTTCCCCTTGGGATTCCCCCCAGAGCAGGGGCTCCTGCGGCAGACTAAGGCTTTCTGCCAGCCCCGCATGAGCCGGGGAACTCTTCTGAGCTAAGGAAGTTGGCAGGGGACATTTTTCCAATCCTTTCAAGACCTTTGTAGACTGCCAGAGTGAAGTAGAGGGGCCCTGGTGTAATGGAAACCCTGCCCCCAGAGAGGAAATGTGAACAGAATCCCACCCTATCTTGAGGCCCTGGACTTTTTGGGGGAAAAGGTGACTTACTCTGTTTGTACAGTTGCAGTTACAGAAATGGCTTAGCAAAAGAATAAAATAAAAGCAAAGCATTTCCCCTCACAGCTCCCTCTTTGTCTTGCGAGTCCTGTTTGCTGACACAGGCAAGTTTTGCTGATATTAGCACGATGAAATGGCTGCAGCTCCTGGAGTGGAAGAAGGGCTCTGCATTACATGGGCACACGGTGGGGGTGAGCCCCTTGCACCATCCTGTGCACAAACACTAGCAGAGCCCCTGGCCCGTACAACAGACCAGAACCTACCCAGTTTGATTATCACTTACCCAGGGTTGTGTCTCAATCTCACTCCACCAATTTCAGAATGGTCTCTCCTGATTAACATCAACAGACACTAACAGCCTGGTCCTTCTCCTACCACAGCTTTGCCACTTTCTGCAGCAGAGGCAGAATCTGGCCCTGAACAAGAGCAGAATTAGGTCTTCTGAGGCTCTGTCTAGATGAAGGCTTCAGGCTTGGGCCTTTCTGTCAGCACTTGGGGCGATGGTGTAGCTGCTTTTATTTATTTATTTTTTTTTACTGCCTCTTTCCAGCTGGGAGAATAACACTTTGGCGAGTCAATGATAAAACGGTTTAATGTAATAAACATGAATCTGTCAGACTCAAGTGCCCTAAAATATTCCAGGCTGCAAACGCAGGACCAACAGTGAGCTTGTTGATACAGCCTCAAGCCAGAACTAATCAGACATAGACACCATTTGCTTTCAATAGAAATTATATTCAAGAGGGCTGCTTCCTGCTTGCAGGGAAAGATGGGAGGCGAAACAGGGTGATGTGACACACTGGAAGCAAAGAGTTCTCTCCTGTCAGGCTAAACATCTTGGGGTTTCCATGTCTTGCAGGGAAAGAGGCTTCGCTGTTTGACTAGAAATCCTGCTGACTCAGCTCGCAGCTGAAGATCTTCCCGGGAAGCAAAAGCATACAAATAAATAAAATAGACCTTTTTGTGCGGAGGGTTGTAAATAACAGGGAACGAAAGCAGAATCAGCAGCCAACAGGCTGGGGCCATAAAACTGCACATGTTGGTGCTGCATCAGGACAAGAAAACAGCCCTTTACCTCCTTGATCTGGCACAGAGATAACATTAATTAGCCTTTCAAGTGGCCCTTTGATGCCTCGGAAAGCCAATGTCACTCGGTTCTGGAGTCTCTGCAGGCAGACTTAGAAAAGAACTGGCAGGAATTCAGTGCAGATGCTTTCCAACCTCTGTTACGCTGGGTGTAAATCCAGCCCAGCACTGCTGACAGGAGAGGAGTTGTGATTTACATCAGTGAAAATGAGAGCAAAATTCATTGGAATCAGCCCTCTGAGATAATTTGATCTGATCATTAGGGATGGGTAATTAGAAGCGCTTGAGCCTGCAGCCACATATACACACACAAAGAACCATCCCCGAGTTCAGTGAAGCCTCTGTAACTTTAGCTCACCATTTTCACAACGTTATTATTTTCCACTTCTACTTTGCCGGGGTCCTTCCAGGACCGCCCTCCCCCCTCCCAGCAATGCACATATTATGGCAATTTTCCTTTGAGAACTGTAGGTCCCCAGAGTATTAAACCCCAAGACCTACAATATCAGCAGCTCTGCTCTGCAAACTCAAGGACTTCAGAAAATTTGGAGGGGATCCAGGTTCAAGAGAACTTCACATAGCTGTGACAAGGGCTCCCTGGTGCTACAGTAATAAATAATAATTAATAGTAATTAATCACTTAATGACAAGGTTCCCTGATCAGTCATGATCACAATTTCATGGCTGATATCACCATGCTTTGAGACAGATATGGCGGGCTTGACCTTTCCTCCTCACCAGCTTTATGCTGTTATAATTTTGTTAAGCTAAACCCTTAGCTTGTGTAAATCAGCACAGGCAGAGTGACTTCTGATTTATGCCAGTACAGGAAGGGAATCACATCCTCTACATATTTTACCAGCCTAACAACCTAACACATCGCCAGGCAGAGAGTAAAATACAGAGTAGGGATTCTCTTTTCCTTAAACTGCTGTCTCTCCCCTGCAGAGAGGAAAATAAAATCAGCTTTCAGGCTCCTAGGTATGACGGCTTCAGGGTCAGGAAGGGAAAACTCATTCTGTCTCCCCTCCCATGCAGTCAGTATTCTCCTCCTTCGACATACCACATGGCAGCTGAATTAGTCCTACGTTGCCTAATTACATTTGATCACCTCTGAAACATCAGATTTCAGCCAGTAAAAGAAGGACTGTATATTTCTACCCACAGCCCAAATCCTACCTGACTTTTTAGGGGGAAAAAGGAGACAAACACTCCTTCCACCCCCAGAAGATCTTTTAATATTCCTCTCTTCCTCCTCCTGTGGCTCTTTTCACTTTTCCAGAGGCTGCAGAAGACTGCCTCCCTGATTGAAGTGAACTCCCTCTTAAGGCTTTATCTCTTTAACAGACTGAAGATGTTCTGGCCCAGTGCTCTGCTGTGTGGGCACCCTCCCTGCTCCTGATGTTCTTATTATCCTCATTGTAGTTGGCCTGAGTCATTTGGTGCCCCTTTTGTTACACTCCCTAGAACGGCCTGTGATAAAGACACTTCCAGCATTGTTATTGCTTTTGCAAAGTTCTTTTTATTTCTTCTACAGCCAAACAATAATCTAAGGAGCCATATTGGAGGTAACGTATTAGAAAGTGCCTGCTTTATTATCAGCACAATATGGACCTGTAATCTGATAATGATAAAAATCTGCCCCTTTGCTTTGGTTCTTATCATTTAATTGGAGCGAAGGAGCACATTCGTTTGTTAATAATTTTATAATTGGTGCTATCTGCCGAGATCCATCAAAGGAACCGTGCGCAACAACCGCTTTCAGTTCAAACCATCTCCCTGATAAAATGAGCTTCACGGCATTTAAATGTTCCTGTTATTGTTTGCAGTGGAAGGGTGCCTTCAGGGCGCAGAGCCCACCTCTAACACCCGCAGCTCGGTGCTAACCCCCCCACCTTTGCACGCTCCCCCAGCTCCCGGCCTCCACAGGCACCCCTGCGCTGTTACCAGGGGAGCTGGTGGCTTTTGCAGTCCCTTCTGTTCTGGTTTAACTAGACATCCCAATATTTTGACAACGCAAGGATGTGTCTCTTCACACTTGTGTCTCCACACGGCTCCCAGCCCGACTCACCTGAGGCATCTCCTCTCTCGCTCCGCCATCTGCTTGTGAGCAGAGAGAAAGCAGAGACAGCTGGATCCGCACAGGGTGTGAAGGGAAGCACAAGCCAAAGGGTTTGTTTCCCCCAGCAATGAAAACACCAAGGATGTGTCTACACCGACAGTCAAGTAGGAGCCAAGTCTGCTCTTAAATCCAGACCCACACTGATCGCACTGGGGCTCAGCCCCATTACCAGGCTCTGTGGAGGTGAGACGGAGCCGTGTTCCTCACCTCTGTGCCAATGCAAATGCAGTGGATTAGCCCCAGTCCACCAAGTGCTGGCCTACGCTTGGCAGCTCTTCCCCACAGCATGGGCACTTTGGCTGCGGCTATAAATACAGCCAAGCAAAACAAACAGGCCACAGACTGGCCTTTCGCCTGAGGGTAAATAGCATGGTTTGGCTAGTTGCCATATAGCTGAACTCCTCCTCTTTCTCCCCAAAAGCCCTCCCCATTGCCACAGCCAGAGTGAAGGCTGGGATGAGTCCTTGTACCCTGCCCACATGCTATCTGGGACAGTGGTATTCGGACTCCTCCATACTATGCCAGGGAGCAAGCTAGGAATTAAATACAGTGGGCAAGAGATGACACTGGGCACCCTGCACTGGCCACAGCCAGGCCACTCACCAAGTCCCCAAGTCCCCAGAGCCATCTCAGCCACAGGGCAGACACTCCGCCATTAGGAGGCTCCAGCAGCATGACACGTGGTGGCTAACCTGCTGTGAATATCCCTAAGGCAAACAAGTTCTAATAAGCTGTTGCTCCCGTAGTGGTGTTTGCATTAAGGCACAGAGAGCAGGCGTTTTAACAATTACATGTTTACACAAATACCAGCTAACCTAACAGGAACCAGAGCCTAATGAGAGCTGCTCCCGCAGCCTCCCTCCGCCAGCTCAGCACACCTCTGCCAACCATCTCCTGCCCTCATAGAAGGAATGGGAACCGCCAGTAAAGCAAAAACTAGAAAAAGAATAAGCATCATAAAAGAGAAAGCTGAGGGTGATACATTCAATTGACTCCAGGAAGCGTTGAAGAAAACCAGCCAAATTCATCGAATAAAGGAGAGGTATAAACCCTGCATCAGCCATACAACTGGAGCACCTGAACAGCAGCGCAGGGCTCAGGGCTGCAGCAGAGCTTGCTCGGATTATGGGAGGAAATGACAGCAATGAGAGATGTGTTTTGGAGCATCATACTGCTATTTAAGACATTATCACTTCACCTAAAGTCTGGCTGCAAGTCCTGCCCACCCCACCGTTTCACTGACATTTATGAACCCAGAAGTTTTCACTGTGACCAAAGGACTAAGCAGCACTTTAAAAATCTATCATCCTCCCACACTATGACTTCTCTTTACCAAGCAGAACTGAAGCAAGCAGAAATCAGAGCTAATCCTTTTAAAAGGGGTTACCAACACCAGGCACCTGAATTTCTGCAAAGTCCCTTCTTGAAACAACCCCCTTCACCTCCCAAAAGCAGGATGGCACAAGGCAGCTGCAGAGCTGAGGGCAGGATGCAGGAAGCTTTGACAATGTGCTTTTTTCCAGACCTATTTTAGGGCAAGATCTGGTGCTCTGCTGTGGAAGACTTGTAAGCATTTTCTGGTGCTTTCCAGGAATTCCTGGGTCCAGAAGCTCTTAAGGATTTCCCATCTGGGAATTTTCCTAGCACCTTCTCTGGATTTTCTAGTGTTTTATAGAAATATCTTGATCAAGAAAGGTTCCATGCCCAGGATTTCCTGGAAAGCTCTGGAATCCCACAGTTCAGCAGCCTGTCATTAAAATGATTTGGACAGAAGCTGAGAGAAAAAAGTTATCGCGGGCTTCCCCACTGCCAGCACCTTCCCAAGACTCTGCTGTATTTATGCATCACCCAGGAATTAAAAAAGATTTAACAAAGCTGATTAAATTTAAATTTGACCTTATCACATCTGGATGGGTCTATTAAGGCATCAATCATAGGGAGAAAAAAAAAATAGTTTTATCTTTAATAACCCTTAAAAACAGCTCTGTATCTACCACCTGTTCTTGCATGGATGGCAGCATGAAGGGAAAGGAGGAAAAAAAACCCCACAAGCTTCGTCTGCCAGATGTCGAGTGGCTGCCAGTGTCTGCAGGGGACATCAGGCCACCTCGTGCTGCCCTCGGCTGGGGCTGGTTTGGGACCTGCCACACAGCTCTTGTTTCCAGGCCAGGTCTGTCCCTCCTTGGGGGCATGTGTGAGGCTGGGATATCTGGGGATGCAAGTCCCTCCCTGGAGATCTCTGCCCTGTCCCCAGCACCCCTCAGTGAAATAGGGAGGGAGGTGCTGCTCCATCTGTGCTAGAAAGCCCCAGGCAAGCCCTGTGCCAGAGAAACCCCAGCCCAGGAACCATTCGGGCCCAAATGGCTGTTCATCTCCCTCCTCCACCTTTACATTCCTCAGCCCTGTCAGGGAACTCAGACTTTTTTTTATATCCCAGAATAACCACCGGTTTGACATGAGCAATGATGATTGTTTGATATAGCAAGGGTGAGAGACTAATTAAAACCCAGAGCTTTATGATTTCACTCAGCTCCTGCAAGATCTGGCTGTCTAGGTTTATTTATGCGAGTTTTAAGTGTTTTATGCAAATTCTAGTGCTTGTGAAAGGCCCTGGATTCCCCAGCATGGCAAGGAAAGTACTCTGTTTATTCACAGGGCTGTCACAAGCTGCAGAGGGTCTGGCCCAAGCTCTGGAGGGATTCCCGAGGATTCAACTAGGCTGTTTTAAGGTGCTGCTGTTTTGACATCAATTTCCATCCACACCAAACACTGGGGCTACGCATAGAGACCAAATGAGGGCCCTGGAACTCGCATGCATCTAGCCAAAGCAGCTGAAAAAACTTATTGCTCCCACCTGCAGGGTCCAGAAGCTCTTTGCCAGGAACCCTCAAAGCTGGCAGGGCACACAACGCGATGCCCTGCATGGGAGTCACAGAGCTGTGCCTGCACCAGAAGTTTCCACTGGCTTTACTGCATCAATCAAAATCCTGATTGAAATTAAAACTAAGGCCCAGATTCTGTAATTTCCTCTGCTTTCTCAATGATGTGACAAAAATAGGAGGTAACACAAAGATACCTGAAAAGGAGCAGAAAGGTTGTGCACAAGGCAACAGCCTTTGGAGCAAAGAGGGTCTTTTCAGCCTGTTGATACCACACCAGGCTCTCTCAAGGGCACAGAACAAACTGAGCTGGATTCCCTTGCCTTCAAACCATTGTACGTGGCTTCAGTGTCTGAAGGGACAGCCCCAACTCCTTTCCTAGCTTTGGGTCATTTATTAGCAGCTTTCTTGTGCTTGCATGGCCTTGAACAAACCCTCAGTGCCCTGCTGTGCCTGTCGGTCAGATCAAAGCACCTTCAGGGGACAGACAGCCTCTTGCCAGGGACATCTCCCCTTTCTGAATGCAGAGCCTGTAGCAGGGAATTCCTTAACAATTCAATAGGGACCCTGCACTGAATCAGTCATTCTGCTCCTCCTGGAGCCAAGCCCAAATGTGCAGACACCCCCCCCTCCCAGTGCTGGACTCAAGGACAGGGCCCTGCCCACCAAACCTCCTTATAAACGTCCAAGACAAATAGAGAAGCAGAAATAACCCACAAGCTCCAAGCACCACCTAATCAATTACTCCCAACTGTTTCCTTTCTTTAAAAATAGATACAATATTTCCTTTCCTCCCTATTTCCCAGGGCAGTTCAGAGAATTAATTAATATTGGATACACGTTTGGGTCTGACACACTTTATAAACAGTTAGTATTAATCAGATTGGAATTGATCAGCTCTGGTTTTGCACAGCCCTTGTCAGGCTCTCTCGCATCTCTGTGCTGATTGCTGATGCTGTGATACACGACTGCGCTGCATCTCAGCCCAGGACCAACCATCAGGACAGTTACCACCACCTCTTAGACCTTTAGCATTTCCCCACCCCTCCACACCATGGGGTACACAAACCCCTGGGACGCACAGCCCTGAGATCATCCAACCTCAGCAGAAAAAAAGGGAGGGCAGAAGATTTACATGAAATATCCCATCCCCTGTGAGGCAGCAGTGAATGTCTGTGTCACCAGCCTTGTGTCCGTGCGTGGCATTCAGCCCTGTCCTCCGTGCCAATCTTTGTCCAGCTTTGCCTTCTCACTTTTGTCCTCTACCCATCTGTATCACAGTCTGCAGCCTGCCCTTTGCCTTTCTTTTTCTGCGCTATCCTTAAACCCTGGGATCAAGAAAGAGGAATACTGGATAGGTCACAAATAAATATGGATATTGTAGTCAAGCACTGGACAGAGCAGACCCCTCAGCTGAGGAAAGTGTTGTCCTATTGCTCACCTCCTGCCCTTTGCTGTTTGACAAATCATGTCGATCAGCCTTCAACTCAGATGTCAATAAAACGGCTTTTCTGACTTCAAGGTCTCTGTTAATCAGAGTTTTTGGGCTTTGAGAAGCTGTTCACCAGGGCCTGCGTGCCTTGTTCACCCTTGGGTGACGCAACACAACAGGCTCCTCTGAAAGGCAGCTCCACAACTGTTTCACATTTTGAGGATGCACGGAAGAATCCCCCACGTGGGACATGGGAGGGTGATGAACTCCTGTGCCACACGTGTGAGCTGGGAGCACTCCAAGGAGCAGCTCATTTGCCACCACATCAAGCAGTTCACAACAGTGCTCTGAATCATGGCTCGCTCTGCAACCAAGGGGGGGGCAGGATCAGCTCCTCTGAGACCAAATGAACTTGCCCCAAGGTCAGTGTTCAGTGTGGAGGGACACTCGCTGACTGCTCTCCACCAGGACTGGAGGGATCTCAAAGGGATGCCTTGCTTGCAGAGGACTGATGCCATTTTGCCCTGTGTGCTGACAGGGTTGAGGCAAAAAAGCCTTTGCTTGGCAGTTCTGTTGTGCAGTTCCATCTTGCCACAAGCTAGCAATAGGAAAAAGTAAAACTGTGTGAGGTGCCAGACTCATGAGGTGGGAACTGGGACCTATTTACCCCACTTTCCCCTGCAATAAGACAGAAAAAGCTGATTTTTCCCTGGCTATAGATAGACCAAGGCATGTCCTATATCCTGCCTGCAGAGCCAAGTGATGCTGGCTCAGCATTAGCCTGGCCATCCTCCAAAATTGGATTTCCAATTAATAGCGTCGACTCATCAGAGAGAAGAGGCAGTTCAGGTCTTAGTTGAAGGTCAAGGAACTTCAGGCAGCATGGGACAGATTTACACACCATCCAAGTTCCCAAATGGTCTGCGGCACACACGGGAGAGGCAGGCACAATACACGGGCCTCTTGCCCAGCAAGGGTGATGGGAGGATTTAGATGAGCTCAAGGTGGCCGATCCCAAACCCAGAAGCACTGCAGAAGTTGGGAGAGGGAGAGGGAGCTTTTCCTCTATACTGGCAGCCACTGGGATGGAAGGGCATTTTCACCCTCAGCTGACAAAAGCTACACCCCACTAGGACTGTAGCTGAAAAGAGCCTTAGTAGCATTTGGATAAGCTTAAGGAGGCTCAGCTCGCACCAAACCTCCCCTCCCTCTGTGCTAAAGAGTTAAGACCACCCCAACATCCTCACACCATTCCCCACATGGGAGAGGGCCCTTGGAAACAGGGACACAGCACAAACCAGCACCTTACAGCCACCGTTTGCATTTTGAAGCATTTCCCATTCTCCTGCTTGGGCAAAGGTTCAAGATTTGAGGTTGGAGGGGAGAAGGGGGAGGAGAAGATATTTTATTTATAACTGCACATTCATTTGATTAAGAGCTGTTTCTGAAAGATTTGCCTGAAACAATACGGAGGGAAGGGGTGGGGCAGCGGGGGAGAGAAATCATGCACTACACTTTAATCCAAGAAGCACTGCAGAGGGTTGGGAAATGGCTGGCACTCTCCACCCAGCCCCTTCTGAAGCAGCTGAGCAGAGCTCATTTCCGACTAAAAGAGACAGCAGTTTCTGGGAGATGCTTTCTTTCCACACACCTTCAGAATAAGGAGTCTCTGTTCTGGACAGATGGGATCCCTTAAATAGCAGTTTCATTCCAGGGATGGAGAAGGGTTAAATTCCCAATGAAAGGACGAAAAATTCATCTGAGACTCACTGGACCACCACCTCCTCTCCCCGAGGGTGCTGCAGCTTGGCTGGACAGTATAAACACCTTATCGTATTTTCCCATCATATAAATTCACGCACACAAAAAAAATCAATTAACTACCAGTGTTGTTGATTATAAATCAACTATTTACATAATTAATTACTATATCTTTAATAAATGGTATGCAGGAGAGGAAGCTGACAAAATATAGCCATTCTTTTGGCGTCATCAATTATTTGGAAGGGAAGGCAATTACACTAAATCTTTCTTCCACCTAGCTCTCTTGTCAAGGGAAATATCTCCCCCTCCTTCATCCGATTCAGAGCCTGGAACTGGGCCTCCAACATTACATTACTAAATTGCTTAAGCAGCATTTTAAATAACAAAAAGGGATATCATTTAATTTTTTTTTGAAACATGAAAATCAATAAGCTGTCCTTCAGCTTCCCTGAGTGATTGGCCAGGGCTGTCTCTCTCTGAGCTAATTCAATTTTCAGCCTTATTCGGAACAACTAAGGCTTCAAAAAATAATCAGGCTGATCTTATGGGCCCATCTGGGACTTCATCGAGGAATTCCTTTCATTGAATTAGATCTCCTGTCCTTTTTGAAAGGATATGCATTCCTGTCATTATTTGGAGAGAGACCCTGATCAATAATCCTTGCTGGTATTTATGGCTACGCTATGGGTTACAGTCCCTCACATGTGCAGTGACACAGAAACCAGCTGCTGGATGGGGATCCCATTGCCTTGGACTGCGAGGATGAGGATCTCTCCAAGGGTGGATGTCCAAAAAATGTCAGCAGATGGTTTCTACCTGGAAACTCTTGACCTACATGGGAGGGAGACTTCACAGTGCTGAGTACCTTTGATCAAGGGCAAGAGTCCAGCCCAGGAGCCCGGCCGAGTAAGGGTCTTGCACCAAGGAAGGTTGGTCCTGGGTGGGGAGGAAAGAACTGCAGCTGGGAGGTAGGACTGCATCCTGCTCTGGTGAAGGCTCTGTAGGGGATTTCCAGACTGGAAAGATGCCCTCTCCTTAATGTAGCTGCGTAGCTGAAGTCACCAACCGCTGCCCTTCTGCAGAGAGATTCAGCTACGTGACTGCCAGCAGAGGGGACTGCCCGAGTGCTCCCTCATGCCAGAAAGCTCACTGTCACCTTGCTCAGCACATCAGGGAAGGCACTGAGCTGGGGCAGCAGAGGTACAGACAGATACCCTGACCAGCCTCATTCAGTTTTAAGGACAGTCCTGCCACAGCCGATAGTCTCCCCCCTATAAAGCTGGTCTAGGTCATCTCTCCTCTATAGACTGCTCTCACAGTTTCTGAGCTGGCAATTACATCTCCTCCTGTGACTGTAACACACCCAGCACAGCTCTAAATGCCACTGTATTATCAAAGATTAATCCTCCCTCATGAAAAACCCAATGAACAAGGGAAAATACAAGAATTCCTCCACTCACCACAGCACTAGATTTTAAAAGCAAAACAGGAATTCAGAGCATGTGTCCCTCCAGCCAAGCAGCCTATCTCCAAGAGCGGCCAGCAGAGGATGCTTAGGGAAAGAATAAGAAACAAGCAAGTACAGCATGAATTTATACCTTCCCAGCAATCAGTGAAATGAAGGCTTTCCAAGCCAGCCCTTGCATCTGGTCCATCCTTTCTAATAGCTATGCTCCAGAAATTTTTCTGATTCAGGACTAGCATCTGCGTGCCCTTCCTTCTGTTTGAAGAGCACTGTGTCTCCCTACCCCTGGGACTGATGCAAGGGGTCCAGATGTCCCAGTAATGGGGGCTACACCAGTAACAGAGCAGGGTAGGCAGAAAACAGGTCAGTTCTTTACAGCAGCTTATAAGATTCAGTGGGAAATGATCACTCATTAGAAGTTTCAGAGGAAAATGAAACAGAAAAATCTCTGCAAATCCTGACGTCAGCTACGTTAGGTCATACAGCACAGAGGGAGATCCCTATTCAATTCACAGAGATTATAGACTCATTCATCAGAATCTTACTAGTTTCACCTCATTACAGTCATCCACCCCAGAGCATAAAAGATGCTGTAGCCATTAACTGGATGACTAGCACTGCCCCATTTTACAGATAAACTGGGATAGAAGAGAAAGATAAGGTGACCTCCCCAAGGGCAGAAGCTGATATCAGAAAAGCAGTGGCCCACTTCCCAGTTGCTTTATCCACATGAGAGATTTCTCCCTCAATACACACGTCTGTGTGTTTTCAAAAGAGTGTGCGTTTACATGGAGCCCAGTCATAACAGAGCAAATTTGAACATCCACTGAACCACCATAAACAACACTCGGTTTGAAACATTTTCTCCATCTTTCAAGATTATTGCAGCATCTGTTGATCACATTAAGTTGTAAGTGTGCTGTCTCCATGGAGACTGCAGAGTCTCCCTGGGTTTCCAGTTACTGTATGTGGTTTCAACTGAAAGCAGAGTCACCCAATGAGTCAATCTCTATTCCGTGTAATGAAAGGAAAGGATGTCACTGGGCTGATTGTTAGATATGTTGGATAATGAAGCTAGATTTATCATTACGCTTTCTTAAAGAGACATTGGCATGGAAGTGACACCTCAAATGGGGATTTGTGTAAGGTTTTGTTAAAAGACAGTCCTTAAAAGCAGTAGGCATCCTTCTTCCTTGAAGAGATCTTCATTCATCCATAGGGAAACTCTCCCCGTGAATTTGCACAATAACCATGAAATAACCAGAAACTATCTTGTGAAATGAGCAGCCACAGATAAAAGACACTTTTCAAGGGGAAAAAGACCACAGTTAAAACCTCTTTTTGCTTGTAATCAACTTGGGGGTCCCTTGCAAGAAAGGTAAGGAAAATATTTTTTGTAATGGATCAGGGCTGAATTCAAGAGCATTCAGCCAGAATGCAAAGTGACAACAGTAATGAGGAAGCTCAGTTAATTTGGCTTGCAGACTTCATTCTGTCAAATGATTGGAAGCCCTGGAATTCTGTCTTTTAACTGTGCATTTGCTTTTAATTCTTGTAAAGGGAAAAAAAATAAATCCATCATAACATCTGCATTCAAATCCTACAGGAGGCAAATTAAACACCAAAGCAAGCAATGACAAGAAATGAGCCACCTTTTACTGCAGTTGCATTAATAATGAAAAAAAAAAATTTTTTTTCCTGTTCTCCCAAGCTAAGAAGGCAACAGAAGCTGAGTGGTCTTCACAGCCTTTATACAGAGAGGCTTGATTCAAGAGGCTTTCCTGCAGGGACAGGGAAACCTGAACTGATGAAAGAGGAATATTGCGTGCAGGATCCCGGTTCCTCCCTGTAATGTTTCCAGCCAGCTCATCATCATTTTCCCCTTCTTTTCTCTATTCTGTACAGACCTTTCTCTGTACCCTCCACCTGCAGCCTCTGCATGAATTGGACAATCCTCCTCCTGGAGTCACCTCTGCCTGAGTAGCAGCAGAGCCGAGAAACCCACGCTCGCAGAGCACTCCCACTCCTTCCACGCGAGTGCTGCAGTGCTGGTGTGCCTGGTGGTGGGGCACAGGGAAGCTGCAGAGGGCAGGAGCTGCTTGGGAGCAACAGCAAGAGCACCTGCTCACTCACAGCACCACCTTGGAAAAATTCATCTCTGTACCCTAACACTCATGGGGAAAGCAAACTCCCTCTGTATCCTCATTTGAAGCCACACAATCCACCACTCTCTTTTCCATCCCTCCATATGGGCTGCCACCTGGCTTGATCTTCCCCTTTCCAGAGACTGGGCTACTCCACACACCCCCTCCCCGTTTCCAAGGCAGAGAAACTGAGGCACAGAGGTACTGCACAGCCCTGACTGGTGCAAACAGATGAGACACCACTCTGCATCTTTTGTTCTCATTTACAACAGAGCACAACAGCCGTGCAATTCATCAGACCGAGACACCCTGCCCTTGAACTTGTGTGAATGACTTATGAGAACTGATCTGGAACCATGCTCTCAGCCATACTGGTAATTCCATGCCTTCCCCCTTATTTACACCCATCTCTTTCTATAACAAAACCACAGCAAAACATTCAACAGCATCACTTGCCCAAGGATAAGGGGCCCTTTAAGGGGCACTGAGCTTCTCTGTGGTTACAGGCTCTGCACTGGCAGACCAAACCCCTGAGATGATTGAGTGTGGCATCCCAAAAGGAGGGGAGGGAACACAAATAAACAAACTGCTCTGCTCTAAATGAAAGAGCTGCTGGATTTAATGTGACAGGGCCTGGGATGCTTCATTTGACACAGACTGGCAGCAGTCTGGTGATTGGCAAGCGCTTGGAATAATGGCTCTCTGGACTGTCATAACATTGCAAGATCATCTGCAGAGCAGCCCAGCCAGCCTCGAGCAAAGTGTGGGATCTGCTGGGTTGTGGTTAAAAATGAAGTAAGCTCAGTGGCTCGGGACTGTCCATTGTCAGGACCTGGAAAGAGGTAACCCGCAGAGTCCAGATCACACATACCTGGCTGAGCTCTCAAACACTATCCGGGTATTCATCTCTCTGGAAAGAGCAGCTCCTGGGCCATTCAGAACAGCAGACTTGTTGCTTCTTGTGTTTATCCATGAACAGAAAACCTTGGGGGAAGCAAGAAGGAGAAAAGCTTAACTGAACTGCCTCGCAGTAGTACAGTACAGAGAACAGGCTCCTTTTGCCCTTTCAGCTTGCAGCCCTGAACTGCAGCATCACTCTTAGTCCAGGACCAAGGGCCACCAGCTGAGCTGAGCTCCAGCCTGGTGCCCAGCTGTGCAGGAGCAGACCGGAGAACAGTGGAGGCTGCTATACCACGCACAGTCAGGCCAAGGCTTCTCAGTGCCAGAGGAAGGATTTGACCTTATATTTAGGACAGGAGCAAGAGAAAGGAACCAAGGGAGTTCGCACATATGGGTTTTCCTTGGGCATTACCACCCCTGGCAAAAGCCTCAAACCGACCATGAACTGTGTGTTTCCTTTCCACAAAAGGGAGAGCAGGAGCATGGCAAAGACAAATCTTCCCCCAAATTCCACTGCAGCATTCCTATCCAGAACTAGCAACACCCCAATGATCATACAAGACTTGAAGGCAGGCCAGCAATATCTAGGAATAGCTTTTCTGAAGCACCCCACTATCAGAGAGCTCCAAATAGCTCAAGTTACTATAAAAAAATGCCACCCTTACAGAGTTCTGTGGTGTAGTGCGGTACTGAAGCTGTTATGGCTAGGCTGCTAGGCTTCAAATGGGGTGTGCAAACACACAGTCAGACAGCCGTGTCCACTGATGAAGCTACAATGCAGCTAACACTCTTCACTCCTTGTGTGCGAAATGCCATGCCTTCCCCCCTCCTCTTAATTACACAGCATTTGTGGAGCTTAGTTCAGGGTGGGGAGGGCTCACCATGGGGGAGGATGATGTTGGCCGTGTTTTGAGGCTGGGCACAGACTCCTGCTAAGGTCCCCAAGCTGCAGTTCCGCTGGGGCGTTACTTTCCCCCTTGCTCTTGGCTGTGACAGCAGAGCAGCTGTTTGGGTGGGAAAGCGCTGGTGTCTGAGCTGTGCTGTGGTTCGGTTGTTGCCCAAGCTGTATTTATGGTTTTCAAGGCTCTAAGCTGGCAGTGCCTGCCTGAACAGGCTGGTTTAGAAAGCTGCATCTGGTTCCAGAACCACATTCAGTTCGCAGTGGTGGAAGAGGGTATTTCAAAACAAGCCAGGCACTGGCTTCCTTCTAGGTTAATCCATGCGGCTCCTGCCTTGTGTGTTTTGGAATATTAACACTCCCCGCAGCAGCAATGCAGTGCAGCAGCTGCAAGCCCTTCCTGCTAACCAGGCTCTAACAAGAAAGAAAATAAGGTTGTTTTGTGTTTTGGTAACCTATGGCTGCATCAGCCCTGCACCTTGCTGAAATTAAAAGAAAAAAAGAAAAAAAAAAAAAGCATCAAGGGCCAACATATCCAGAAGATGACCTGATGAGCTTATTTCCTTTCTCTGTGAGATGCCATCATTTCCTCTGACCAAAGTCTTCGAAGGCAATGGGTGTTAAGGGTACGAGCAAAAACATTGGCTCCCCTTACTTAAAGATAAATATTTTTTTTTAAAGGGCAGCTGGCGAAACCTACAACCCCAGTTGCTAAAATCAGCATCATCTGTTATTTCCCATACCATCGCAAAATGTTCCATTTTATCTGAGCTAAAAACAGCTTTTCTCTGCTGGAAACATGCAAATATCATTCCTTCATAAAGAAGCCACCAGATGGGAACTTAATAACTGTAGACTCTAATTCGCATTGCCTGGAGTTGCAAAAAACACCAAACTTTGAAAATTCTTGTTTATACCCTGCTTATTCAATGGTTTAAATATGTTTCCATGCACAGGCATCTGGCCCAGGGCCAAGCTGTGTTAATAACTGAGGCTCTTTCTCTGTGCAGGACACATGCAGAAATGACTGTAGCTGGGTTTTTTTTGGCTCTCCTTGGCTCTTTCTGCAAAAGGGAGATTTACATGGCGTAATTGCTCTGAAGGTGAGCAGGTGGGAGTACATCAGCTCTGCAAAAGCTGCCCTTTTTCTCTGTGCTTGTTATTTTACTCACTGTTCACTTTTTTAAATACAAAGTCTCTCTCCCCCCCCCCCCCCATCAAAATGTCTGTGGTGAAGCAGGCATTTTTTCTGCTCTTGCAGAAGTATGTGGGAGAAAAAATTTTATTGGAGTTTTATGGATGCCTAAACGGCTCTACTGTAGGAGGGAAAGAAAAAGAGCACAGGAAGGAGATGGACAGCAAAACACAAAGCAAGAGTGATATCCCTCTGTGCTCTAAAAACTTAAGCAGGGGAATACAGAACCCAGAAACAGCAAAAGAAATAAATTCTTCATGGATCCATTTATAACCAGAACAAGTGTTTGTAGTGCAGGGAATAAAGGCAGGCACTGACAGGGCAGCTTTTGCAGGCTAACTCTAACCATCCTCCACTCTCACAGAGCATTTTGGGCCCATCTTTACATGCAAGTACCTTTCAACAGCTTCCTCCAAGGCCTGACTTTGCTTCCTCCCTGGTGTTTGGCCATTTAAACCTCATCTTTGCCCCACTGCATCCTTCGGGCAAGGACAATCTCCTACATGCCCACACACGATTCAGTGCAGACCCCTACAGAGGTGCACGACTGACTTTGGCTGCTAGGAACAGAGCTCAGCATGCTCAACCCAGGCAAGGAGAAGTTTCCTCCTGCCAGGACTCATCTGCCATCACAGAGCATGAGCTAATGTCCATACTGCGTCTGGCACCTACATTACACGGGCAAGGCCATGTCAGGGTCTCAGCCTGCCACTGCCGTCTCCTGTTGAGGTATCTGCTATCTCCTGTGTCCCCGAGGTCCTGATTTGGACCTCCAGGAGCAAATTGAATCATTATCATTTGCAACTAGGTTTTGCCAGGTGAAAGTAAGCAAGATGGTTGATAGTCACCTTGCAGGAATAACATCTACATTTAGCTGAAACACCCGTTTTCCCTACTCTCTGCCTTCCCAGGGTTCCATCATGGCCAGAAGCGTTAAACATGATCTTGTTCACACATTCACCTCTGCCCACCACATTGTTTACACTGACAACTAGGACAATCCCCAGCTGTCAGCTATTCAATTCATTGCACACCCGTGACCCCGGCGTACAGTAACTGCATCAAATCCACTGCATTTTGCATTATGTGTCTGTGATCAGATCAAGTTCCCATAATGGACAGGATCAGTTTAACATACACAGGAACCCCCTGGATTCAGTTAACACCCAGGTTATAGCCTCTGTTTTAAGGATGAATTATAATCTTTATCTAAAAGGCTTTCATTGTACGGGTGTATCTGTTACTGAGTATATTAATATGAAAGGCTGTTGTTTAAGACTGACCACTAGTGAGGGCTGGTAAAGTACAAAGGAGCTTTCTTTCAGTTCATATCCAGATCCAGCCCAGGTTGGTGATAATCAAGAGGTGAAACGAGACTGTGATCTCATCCCGTTTCCTAATGGGAAGCTGGCCACCCCACAGAGCAGCCACCATTGCTACTTGCTGTCTAAATAGGAAGACCAGCAGGGCACTGAGGGGGCTCTAGGGGCAAGGCCACATGCCAGCACAGCTATTGGCATTAGCTGCCTGTTGTGCCATTAAACAGCAATGCCAGACTTTTCAGGAGCACAGGGATAAAAGGTCAGTGGTGAAACAGAGCCCTTGCTATAGCTGGAAGCACCTGCAGAGGAGAAAAGTGTTTCTGCGATTGCAAAAAGTGGGCTGAAAGCTAAGGGCTCAGAGGACACGGCTCCTCATTCCTCCCACCAGTAACACTCCTGCTGCAGTAACATCTTGTACTGTTGTATTCTCACGTGGGAATCCTCCAATCTCTACAGGTACTTTACACTCTTGAAAGATAAGCACAGAGGAGGGAGCACATAAATCCAGATTCTCAATCCATAGCCTAAACAGGAATGAAGACAACAAATCCAGCTATTAAAAGGAGGCCCATCATCCCTCCAGCACTGAACTAGAAGCTCAGGAGGCATGAGAGAAAACCACAAGTTTTGTTGGAAAGTATGTGCCTTGACCACCCACTCGCCTCAAGCAAATAATGAGAAGTTAAGACCCATTCTCTGGAGATTAATCCAGAAAAGGAGGCCTGAGACTTCACCTAGGCAGTAAATGATAATTAAAACCTGCTAAATCTACCATCAGCTTTTTCTCTCTGGGTGTACAGAGAGGAAAGAAGGGGGAAGCAGGGAGTGAGGCATTTCATACTTGCATCTAACCTGTTTTCCAGATGAGTTTTTCAATGATCAGATTCAATCTACTGTAAAAACTTCCCAGGGAGAGAAACCCTCAGCGCATGAACCAAAAATGTAATGATCTGGGAAATGTATTCCTCTTTAGGGGGAAGGAAACTGGTTTCACCTTTTTGCTCCCACTTTTATTGTTCACAAACTATGCAGATTTCTTTGCTACAGGGAGGAGAGGCACAGTGACAGAGCCATGACACTGAGCCAGCTATAGGCATGAGAATCAGGTCCTTGTCAAACACACCATCTCTTGGAGGGGCTGCCAAACCGCGTCAGATCCAATGTATGTCTGCTCATTCTCCTCCTCACAGTAAGTACCATCCTGGACTCTACCAGGAAGAGACTGGCTTAAATGCATGGTTTAATAAACCTGCAGCAAAATTTATCATCATTAGCTAGCATATTTTTACATATTTTTGCCATCTGTAGTAATGTCCACCCCCTTTGGTGACTCTTGTTAAGTGCCTGGCCTCAATGGCTTCCTGTGGCAATGAGTTTCACAGTAATTATGTAGTATGTTAAGAAGCACTTGTTTTATCAGTTAATGCAGTTCTGGCTACATCTGTGTTTCCAACTTCTGCTAAAAGGTCTGGTCCCTAATCGATGCTGCTGTGCCACTGAGAATCTCCTTGTGACCATGCCAACCCCTGGAAGTCTCTGCTTGCATTAGCTGAGCACTTCACTGGGGTTAGCAGGGCTCAGCAATCAGAACAGAGGGAAATGCTGCCACTGTTGGGCCACTCACGCTTGGAGGTCCCTGTCTGTGCAAAGCCCCAGGGAATGAGATCTTCCACTGCTGTAGCTGCAGCAACTCCCAGGTCAGAGGTCCTGATTTCACAGGAGCGCTGAAAGCAACGGCTGTTCTTATTCCATGCCCTGGACCTCAGGTCTCTACTATGCTAAAACAAACAGAGTATGAAATGCCATCAGCTCAAAACAATAGGATTTTACATGCACATGACCAACCATGCAAATTGAAGAGTAACAGAGAAAGAAGCCTGATAGTCCATTCAGTCCCCAGGATAAGCATTGGCATCCAGAAGCAAGCCACATGATGACGTTTGTCAGTTTTAAACACCACTCAAAAAATGACTCCTTCAGAACTTTACAACTAGGTAGTAGCAAGCACCTTTATAATCATGGATACAACATGATTTAGCATATGAAAAAAAAGTATCAGACTAGCTGAGACCACCAGAACCAGGCAGAACAGGCAGCTAGGGAGAACTGTCACACTCATCGCATCAAATGTTTTTTTGTAGAACAGCACAGAGCAACAGGAAAACCTTCACTCTCCACCCTGAATGTTTGAAAACACCCAGGGAATAGGCAGGTAGGGAGACGAGAAGCTTTTACATTCTTTCCAGTAAAACCTTAATGTGATTCTGTGCCTGCTGATACACAGTCCCTATTGCTCTTTGATTACCTGGTCCCAAAGGCTCCTGTTCAAGTTAGTCTAATCTCACAGAGCACTCAACATCAGAGCAAAGAGGGCTGCAGCCCAGCCCGGGACCACATAAACACAACCAGGATTTAAGGAGATCCCAAGAGGGTGACATGCTGAGAACTGAGGCTTCAAAGCTGAATCCCACTTAGCCTCGGTGCTCTCCCCAGGACAGAACTGACCCACTTCATAAGTGATGCTCTCTTCCTTCAGCATCTAAATGCCGCTGTATCGTTTAGCACTACCCGTGGGCTAATTTTCTCCCTCAGGGATGGTAGATTAGATCCCACAATTTCTCTCTCCCCCTGAGTTTTCAGAAGGTCTTTCAAGTGTAATAAACTCAGGTATTTATATATCAATCTGCGTTACCTGAGGCACATATTATAGAGGCCTGGGTCATAGCAACATCATTACAGTGAGTTTTAAAGAGAGCAATGGGAATAGATAGATAAATAATTCTCTCTCCATGGTGCCCTTTCTATTTGTATGCTGAAGCTTAGAGCAGCTTCCTGCCTTGGACACACCTTCAGAAATACAGTATTTCACACCAGAGCTGAAAACATCAAGGTAAGCAGCAACCGATCCTCCAGAGCTAAACAAACAGCCTTTTTCCCTTTAAATTACAGGCACTTACACATCACCTTGGCTCCTGTCTTCTGCTGCTTCCTCCGACTTTTTAATCCCTTGAAGCTGTTGCACACCTGCAGTCACTGCTTTTCAGAGCATTTGTGCTGCATTTTTACACTGCCAGGGACGTTATAAATTGAGAAAAAGAGGTCATGGCTTGGCTGCCTTGGGGAGCAGCATCAGCCCCTCTCCATATTCTCTGTGGCATTGTGGCAGCTCAGCTTCAAGCGATCTGTTCACCCACAGACCCCAAGGCAGATTCTTCTATTTAAGCAATTGCTTAATATTTTGTTGGGCTGGAGGTTGACACTGGGCCAAAAAAGGCTTCTGAACACCTGCAGAACTCCTTGGTGCAACACTTCTCTGGTATCAGTGTACCCAGATCCTAAAGAACTTAATACGCATTCCTGACTGAAGAAAAACACAAATAATGTAAAAGGACTTCAGAAAGGTTGTAAGCTCTCTTGCTTACTCACTAGCCCACACAAGCAGGTCAGATCATTCACTCCAATAACAGCATTTTATTGTTGTATTCACGGGCCAAACGAAGATCAGGTTCCTCTGGCACTAGGTGATGTATAAAAATGCTGCAGAAGGTTTATAATAGCTATAGGATATGAAAAGGCACACAAATATCTGGAGTCACCCAGCACACACTAGGCCTGACACCTAGTCCAGGGCTCTGGCCACGCTTTCCCATGTCCCAGCTGCAGACTGACCAGCTTTCACCCCTAAATTCCTGCTCACCATAGGTTTCATTCCAGTTTATAAAGGCATTTTAATGCATTGACTTGCCTCCGAGGAAGAAAGTGCCTGGCGTTTGTTTAAGTGTCTTTATTAGACCTGAAACAAATACTGCATCATTTAACTTTGAGGCTTTTGTTGCTGGTATCAGTCGTGTTCTGCAAATCACAGACTCAAGACTGCATCTAACCCCTAATAAGCAAGCAAACTGCTATTCGTCCACCTCCCTGCTTTCCCCCAGCTGCTGTTATCTCTGTGTGAGACTGGGAATTGGAGGAAAGAATGACCCAGTGATTGTCTAAATCAGCCCAGCTCTAATTTACTGGAATATGGTTTGAGCAGCTAATGTAACACCTACTGCGAGCAAGATGGAGCTATCTCCAGGACTTCTGTAGGCTAGGAACATTCACTTAAATGGCATTGTCTGGCTGCACTCACTGGAGGGCCTGCCGTACCACAGAGAGCAGTTAACCCTTGGAGTGGGAAATTAGGTCAAAAGAACCAAGCTTTCAACTGCAATTGGAAAAGTTAACTTTCCGCGGAAAATTGGGTGTCCTGTTTGCCTCTGTCACTTGCTCAACTCCTCGTGTAGCAAATAGCTGGAGCAATTACAGCGCTCAGGTGAACAGACACCAGCAAAGGCGTCCTCAGGATGCCCTCGGTCTGGCAGGAGCTTTTCCAGCTTCCCCAGCCCTCACTGAAATGGTTACATGTCATGTTTCCCACGGCTGGATTAAGCAGCTGGTCTCTCCCTAGATAGAAGGGATGGATTTTTTTCTTCTTTAAAATACTGGACTGAGTCACTCAGAAGTCAGTGCCTTCCCTGGCCCTGGTACAGAAGCTGAGCTCCCCAGAAAATTACCTGCGCCTTTGTCCTTCAGCTCCTCGTGAGGAGGTGAGAGGAATAATTCCTCCTTTGCCTATTGTCTGTAAGTGTTTTGAGGCAGACACTGGTTCTTGGCCTGAGCACGTAAAGCACCGAGGACCCCATGACAGCAGTACCCGAGGGGGCAGGAAGATGCTCATCATATAAACAGCTTCAGTTTCAACAGCAAGGTCATTTCAAGCTGTTATTAAGTCAACATCCACAAAGGATTCTGTGAGTATGAGACAAATCCTGTTTTAACAGGTTTTGGTAAAAAGTGTGCTTAATTTAACCTTCTTTTCAAATGGAAGGATAGGTTTTCAAGAAGCAATGCTTTACAATCAGATGCTATGGCATTTTACGTAAGAGTACATCTATATCGATCTAATTATCCCCATTTTACAGATTGGGAGACTAAGGCACAGAAGAGTGGAGTGGTGGATCAGACCGACCCAGCTGTGGATCGATCTGGTTCCTCAGCAGCCAAACCTCAAGTTGTAGTCAACTGAGTCCCCTCCTTGAGACACAGACCCAACAGTTCAGCAGCTAATAAAGGGGTTATCACAACACCCTGGAGCAGCCCTTCTCATAAGGACCCCCTGACAGGTTCTCTTCAGCAGGAGTAATGTCAAAAGATGACCGTCATCTTCCCATGCAGCAAATTTCCACTGAGGTTGGCTTCAGCTGCAGGTAACGTTCATGTTCTTTTTCATTGACAAAAGGCAAAATGGCAACATGAGGAATGCAATGCTTTCAGCCTGAATTTTCATCGGTGTGGAATCACCAGAGTTTAATTGCTCACAGAGCCAGAGTTCCAGATTAAGCTGCATGTAATCCCTTTACCTTGCAATTCGCTGGGTTGTGTGCAGGTAGCATGTAACCTTCTGCTTTAAAACCTGCCTCCTAGCAAGCACGAGCACAATTCCCATTAGCCTCTGCAGATCAGGAGCAGATGAGCTCCCCCAACCTGAAAAGCTGAATCAGTAGAGAGCACCCTTGTGCTGCTCCACTTCCCATGCTGGGAGATGCCTCTGGTCCCTTTATAACTCACACAGCCTTTGCGTAGAGTAGGCCATTTCCAGGAGCTGACTCACTTGCCTCCCACAGAGGAGCCCACAAGCTCACAGGGCTCAGCTACAGTCACAGCAGCAAGGGAACACATCCCCATGCTATCACACAGCCAGGCAGAGGGAAAGCAGCCTGGATGGAGATAACATCCTGTTTGTGGCTGCTCCTTCTTTCCACACATCTGCTTTTCCACAGGAACGACATATTGGCTCACATGGGGCCACTGAAAGTGGAGGATCCCCTGGCCAGCCTCAGATGAAGGCCTCTCTGTACTCCTTTTGTGGATATAGTTGCGAACTATTCACCTGGCCAGGAACAAAGCATCTTGCTTCATTCTGGGGATGTCCTTCTCATAAAAAGACAATCCTTTCGTAACACCGGCCTGGAGGCAGACTGCAACAGTTTTAAAAGGAAAGGACAACATCTGAAGGAACAACATTAATAAGTGTAGCACCATCTCTGGAAACAAGAAGAGAGAAAGAAAAGCTGGAGCACAGGAGACAGATGTGAGGTCAGTTTAAAAAGGGACTAAGTGACTTCAGAGGAAAAGCCCACGTCTAGCAGAGGTGCCTGGGTGTCTGGATCACAGAGCCAGTCTATGCCCCTCACTGCCCCTCGATGTCCTGCTGCTCAGACCAACCATCCAGCAAATATGACAGCACACATACCAGCAGCTGAACCGCCTCCTGCTTCTGCAAAGCCAACATGCCACCCTGAGGGACTACCAAAACCAACTGATGGGCTCAGCTCTTTCAAGACCTACCCAAGGAGCCTTTCCAGATGTTCTCCCACTCCCCTGGGTACCATCTCTCCCCTTTCTTGGATCACCTCAAGCAGGCAATCACCTTCACAGCCCATCAGCTGGAGTCCTCCCCAGGCACCTGTACAGCGTGCTAAGCTCAAGTAGAATAATAGCTGGGAGGGGTTAAAACCTCCCCTCCACCTTGTCTTGACTACAGCTAAAAATCCAATTTTTAGTTACCATGTTACTTTAAAAAACAAAAACCACACAAAAGCCCCCAACAGGCTTTATCCTAATTCTCCCAGGAAATAATGACTTTCTGTTATTAAATAATGTAAAATGATTGAGGTGAGTCATAAAGCATTTGTATTAACACTAATGGATCCATGATTAATTTTTTCTTTATTTTATTATTATAAAACTTGTCTGTATTTCCCCCCCCTTCCTCTGTCCTCCCCATCACATTTTGTTCTCAGGGGAGGTAATCAAGACTTCACTTGAATTTCTCATTACTTGAAAGGCTCCGCATCACAATATGATAATGGGACAGTTTCATAATTACAATTAAAAAAAAAATCAGAACAAGAGGAAACTGGAGAGGTTTTAAGATGCTTTTGTCTTTCAGTCACCCAGAAACTAAAGAATTACTTTAAAACATATTTAAGAAAAGAGGAGAGGGCAGCTTTGACTTACTATTATGCAAAACCCATTGTGCCTGAGCTTCATTTTGGAAAGTCCATCCTCCCTCCTATTTTCTTTCTTTTCTTTTGATAAATTACCAGGCAACATTAACTTCCAGCAAGATGCAAAACTAGACTGGTAACTCCTGCATTTTACCACTAATTTCCTGAAAGGCAAATCACACACTTTGTGCCTCAGTTTCCCATTTGCAGTAGAAGACACTACAGGAGCTAAGGCTATTTTGCTATTTTTACCCACATGAGATCTACAGGTTTATACAGCATATTTTTAAACCCTGCCTTCAGGAGCAGAACGCAGGTGGCAGAGATGAGCAGAATTAGCCCTGTTCTCTGCTAACAAGCTTTTAGATCCCACAGGATATAAGGCTGGATTAGATCTGACAAATAATAATGATTATTCTTATTATTCCTCCTAGAACTGACCTAAGACATCATGAGCTAGAGATATGCCAAAGCAGCAAGACATTATGCTTTATGTGGTACCCTGAAAAAGCTGGAATTTCTGTCTGAAAATAGGAGTGCTTTGCTGGGCAGAAACCCCCTACACGTTCTGCTGGGAGTGTTGCTCTCTCCAAGTCCCAAGTATGTTCCCTGCACAGAATGAACAGGTCATCCCGATTCCTGGGGTCTCTTCTCAGATTGGCTTATTTTACCTATCATGGAATCACGGAATTGTTGGAGTTGGAAGGGACCTTCTAGAGATCATCTAGTCCAACTCCCCTGACAAAGCAGGGCTGCCCAGAGCACAGCACTCAGGACGGCATCCAGGTGGGGCTTGAAGATCTCCAGAGAAGGGGACTCCACACCCTCCCTGGGCAGCCTCTTCCAGGGCTCTGGCACCCTCACCCCAAAGAAGTTCTTCCTCAGATTGGAGTGGAACTTCCCATGTTCCAGCTTGTGCCTGTTGCCCCTCGTCCTGTCACTGGGAACCACTGAAAAGAGTCCATCCTCCTTCAACCCACCCTTTAGGTACTTGTAAACATAGATGAGGTCTCCCCTCAGCCTTCTCTTCTCCAGAGTCCCAGCTGTCTCAGCCTTTCCTCATCAGGAGGATGCTCCAATCCCTTAATCATCTTTGTTGCCCTATACTGGACTCTCTCCAGCAGTTCCCTGTCTCTCTTGAACTGGGGAGCCCAGAACCGGACGCAGCATATTCCAGTTGTGGCCTCACCAGTGCAGAGCAGAGGCAGAGAATGACCTCCCTCCACCCACTGGCCACACTCTTCCCTACGCAGCCCAGGATTCCACAGGCCCTCTTGGTGACAGGGGCACACTGCTGGCTCAGGAATAGTTTACTATTCACCAGGATCTATGGCTTCTTCCACAAAGCCCTTCACTGCCCTGAGGGTGATGTTGCACGGTGAGAGTCTCACGAGTGCATACAAGGCTCAGAAAGGCTGTATGGAGGCAACCACCCTCCCCAGTAGCTGCTGCTCCATCATTGCCCAGCCCACACTGGCCACAGCAGGGACAGGAATCACTGGAGGTGCCTCTCCTCAGCTTCACCCTCACAAGGCTAATCAGCTTGTTCTTGGCCACAGGGAGAAACTCTGGCTCTATAGGAAGGTGATTCCCCACTAGCCCTGACACTGATCAGGGAACGTAGCCTTCACATAAAAGCCCTTATGCCCAGTCAAGCCACCAGCAGGCTCATTGCTGTGACTGGCAGAGGAAAACAAGAGCCGAGGCAGGGAAAAGGAGGCTGAAAAGCCCTCTGCTCACTTTTACCCAGCAAAGGTGAAATTCAGACAAAACTTTTACATCTTACCTGCCCAGCATCAACACAGCAGCCAATACCCACCACACCAGTGCCACTATAATGGGCTGCTGTCCCAACGAGCTTTTATAGCCCCGCCCTGAGGTAGGGCTGGATGGGATTGGTTGGTGTGAGCAGGCAGCAGCAGCTGATTGGCCAGTGAGGGAGGTGCCCCCGCCCTCCACCTGGGGAGCAGCCATTTTGCCCCCGGAGGAGGCTGGGTTTGTGTGGGGTGTGAGTTTAAGTTCTGAGGTGGTGTGCTGCTGTACCATGTCCCTCGGGTTTTGCATGGCTCCAGATGCTGTGGTTTTGCGCTTGGTCTCAGATGGGTGCTCGGACATTTCTCTTCCTTGCCCTGGTTCCGGCTGTGAAAGGCAGCCTGGCTGCTGGGGCCATAGCTCTTGGAGTCAGGAGCGGCTCCCTGAGTGTCGGCACGGCTCCCAGGGCCCTGGCCTCTGGCAGCGCCCGATTAGATGCTGCTGTAAAGCAAATAACGCCAAAATGCAAATAGCGGCAGCAGCAAATTCTTGATTAAATATGAACAAGCGCAGAGAATTGCTTATGTCACTCACCCCACTCCTCTCTGTCCTCCATCTGTCTGCTTCCCTCCTCTTTCACCATCTCTTCCCCCAGCCATCTGTTCAGCGCTCTCCCTCCTTCTCTTCCCTCCCGGTCCCCGCACCCCCTTCCCTTGGCAGCTGTTTCATTTTGAGTGGGTCCCAGTTTGCTGCTCCTCTCCCTGCTTCCAGCCTGGGCCAAGCCCAGGGCTGTGTATTGCTGGTTCAGACTCCCTGGCATTAGTTTGGGGGGTCAGCGGGGACGTTATGGCTGTGCGGGAAAGCCAAAGACAGAGGGTTCCCACTCCCCTGCATCCCTCGGGAATCCTGCTTGAAGGAGCTGCTGGTGGGAAGTGGCTTTTAAACCAGTTGCCCTGCTTGTGCAAGGAGATAATCCATGGTTTTGAAGAATGGCCACTTTAAAGTGGGCCCTTGGGCAAGAAATTTTTTTCAGGCTTCCCTGTTAACCCATGGAACACCTAGTCTCAGAATCCCATTTGGGTCAAGAGCAAAAGCAAACCTAAAAACCTAAACCAATTAATGTTTGGCCATGTGTGTAGGTAGGTGAAATATTCAGTGGTCACAATGGGAAGGATCAAACCCACCCCCTCATGAGCCTGTTGGCTATTTTGCACCTTCATTGACACCAATGCAATGTTTGCCAACTGCTTCTGAATCAGAATAGTGGCCTTTTAGCACACCTTGTGGGGTTTTATTTGCTTTTCTTCGGAGCAAACAATAGCACAAGGCAAAGACACTGGATTGATGGGCATTAAAATCTATGGAAAGGACATAGACTTCATTGCTCCAGTGCATCACCCACGTCTTCCCGGAGGGTGGGAAGGATGCCCGCTGCCCGGCTGGGTTACCATAGCGCTCCTGCTGCAGGGGATTTGTGTCCTACCATGGAAGCCAACAAAACTGGCTGCTATCGGAGACAGAGATTGGGTTTGATCCAGGCTGGCAAATCCAGGGTTCCCATAAAAGAGCTGAATAAGGGCCCTGTGTCTGACAAGAAGGAAATAAAACTATTGGATTGTTGGCTTTGATAAATCCTTTCCCTGACACATTCCTCAGACTTTGTCTCAGCAAAGGATAATGGTATAGAGAGGGAGAGACGGTGTCCTTTTTTTTTCTCCTGGTGATTTAAATACAGTGAAACAAGGACATGATATCAACATTAAGCTGTTAGAGGAATAACCTGACTGTGCACCTTCTTTCTAGAGTCTCTAGGGTGGAATCAGTTTAGATTGATGCCTGATAAAGGAAGGAACCTGTTGCCTGAATGGGGCGGCTCTTGGTGCAATAGGCAGAGCTGTTATCAGACCCGTTAAACAAATAAAGCTATGAAGTGCAGACATATTGTCTGAAGCACACGCACAGCTTTCCAGGCAGTGAGATCTTAAGGAATCCTTGATAAAGGAACAAGCCTGTTCAAGTTAATGGATATCCTCGGGTGATGCTTGGAGAGGACGCGTGAAGCGAATGGGGATCTTTGCTGCTGCACATCCCTCCCCTGCACAAACACACTCTCCTTCACAGGGAGCACTGCCTTCGCTGGAGCAAGAGGAGGAAAAAGAAGGGGACATTACTGGGACACACACAGGGCAGGAGGCAGTGATGGATGAGCCCCAGCTCTGCTCAGTGGTAGCAGCAAAGCAGCATTTGGGATGTCATGGGTGTTGGACCTACAGCTGGGCCTTGGGACAAGGAGTGCTTTTCTGAAAGGGCTCACAGAGCAAAGAGGAATAGAGGGACCACGGCTCAGGGCTGCTCTGCCCAGTGTCCCACCTCCAGTGACCAAGTTGCTTGGAGAAGGGAAAAGAGGAGTAAGACAGGATTTGTCCCCAGCAAATGTCCTCCAGGGGAGCATCTTTCAGGAATCTCTTCAGGCAGAGGCTATCCAGACTGTCCCACTGAGCATCTCCATCCTCAGCCCATGCTGTAATGTCCACAAAGCAGGGCCCTGGCCTTGAGATCTTCCATTTGGTAACAAGAATCAGATGCCAAAGGTACCTTTCAAACCAGTTTCACATCTCCTTCATGTCACAAACATCTTTGGACTTTGTCCTGATTTGCCCCAGCTTGAGTAAGAAGAAATCCAGGCTCTCTTCTGGGTTTCCAGCAGCAACAAGAGAACAGTAATTTCACTGCAATGTTTTTCCTAAGGAAAAAAAAAAAACCCGCCCTCAATTTGTTTGTCTGCCTGTGACAGGGAGAATTTTTCATGTTACTGTCAGCCCTGGAGTTCATTCACCTATTGGAAAGATGTCCGGCTTCGAAGGATGTTTAATCTTATTTGAAAAAAGATAATTAGGAAAACACACAAACACATGTGCCACACGCTCACAATCTCATTAGAGACTGCTTTCTCCTTCAGCTGAGGAAAAGGTTTTATTTTGATGGTGGGGGTGAATGTGTTTTCCTGCTTGCTTAAGGTGTGTGTGTGGGGCCACACGTGTGTACCCATGTGCATATGTAGGTGCATATTTATTTCTCTAAAGGGGAGATGTTTTTAACTTGTTGAAACCGGTGAAATTCCTCATCCTGGTTCCATTTTTGGAAGCAGATTTTGATGAGATCTCTCCCATCACTGCACCGAGAGCATCTAATCATGCTGTACAAAGACAGCCACAACTGACAATGCATCTTTCTCTTCCAGGAGAAAGAAAGAGGGGGACAAAATGAATAATTCAAATGATAATTAGCAGTGTAATTATTCCTGTTTTTAGAGTAACCTACAGGACAGAACATCAACGCATGAGTCACTGGCAAAGTATAAACAGAAATAATTTGGAAGATGCTGTCCTGATGCTTCAGAAAGGGACTTGTCAGAGACTTTCTCTTCTGATCTCACATCGGCATCGGGAGTCCCCTCCAACTGTTCCCTGGAAGGTCAAAACCGGCATCAGTCGTCTGGGGCTCAGCTGAGGGAGAAGGGGAGCTTCAGAAGCAGTGATGGCAGGGAGGGCACGCAGGGAGGACAAGAGCTCTCAGCTGCACACCCATAACGTCGGGCAGTGGTCTGGGCTTGATTTGGGCCAAGGGACAATTGCTGTGTATCTACACAGCCTGGTGCAGCACATCCCAGTCCCAGGTTTTGGCTTTGGTGCTCTCCAGTCTCGTAAAGAACAATGCCCTGAGCTGAGACCTCCTGTACGCACCAGGGACTGACCCATGGGAAAGGAAGAGGGGGTGGTGGTGTGTGTTATCCCTACATTTTAGGCTGAATTGGAAGGGGAGAAGGTAAAAGCTCAGTCTCAAGGTGTCCACACTGTGCTTGGGAAGAGCCAAACCCTCTGTGCAGGACAGAGTTGTCACATGCATGATGTTGCTCTAATCCTTTCTGACAGAGACACAGGCAATAAGTCTAAACTTCAGCTACAGCTCAGACCTCTGCTTAACCAATAGCCTTAACAATCTTCCAAACTTACAATCACTTTTGCTTTTTTTTTTTTTAAAACGTGGAGCATCTCTCTTTAACAGGAAACATGAAACCTCTGTGGCTGGAGCAGCTCCCGTCCAAGGAGACACTGAGGCAGCAGCAGCCTGTAAAAGCGAACAGCGGGATGCCTCTTGGCACTGTAACACAAGAAGAGGAGAAGAAAGATGTCTTTAATTTGCCTGGTAATGATCAATATAGAATCAAATCCGACCTTGAATTTTAATGGCTCTGTACTAATAGAAAGCCACTTGCAGATGGATGGAGGAGGATGAGAATAGCCAGGGGGAGGGAGGGCCGGGTGGTCCGACGCACGGCAGGCTCAGCACCCTGTGTGGCCACCCCCTGCCGCCATGGGGTTGCTTTGCTGGGGCTGGGAGAGGGAAAATCACTCTGCGGTGGCAGTGGCTGGGGATGGGCAGCATGAGCCAAGGCTTCCTGGGTTCCTCCAAGGGCTGTTTCATCCAGCAATTTCAAAGTGCACTTTTAAAAGCAAAGGCATTTACAGACAGGAAAACTGAGTCAAGAAACAGGTAAGTCCTTGGCCCAGGGTCACGAGGCAGCACCCAGAGCAGAGCAGGTCTCCCTGGCCCCCATGACACTGGGGACTCTTCATTGCTCCCCGTTGTTGACATGATGGGATGCTGTACAGATAAGATGCTTCAACTCCAGACCCAAGGCATTGTCAGCATTTGCAATTGGCAGAGACTCCTTAAAAAGAGGGAAAAAAAAAAAAGCATATATACATCTATATATATAAATAGAGATGAGATTGACCACTTGAAATTATATAGCAGCTGTTAACATTGACATCTTTATTTGCTGCATCAATTGTATTTGGTTCAATCTTGTTCCCACAACGCTGAAAACATTTGACTCATCTTCTGCTTTTTTGTTGATATAGAATCATTTTGACAGTTATCCTGTTGGCTGTTAATAAATATCTGCACTTTCTATAATCAATCATAAAACAAATCCAATCGCCTTTTCGCTTTTTATTTGACCTTAATCCTAACAAATCTCCCACTGTTTTATTGAATTTACTCATGAGCCAGCAGAAGAAGAAAGAAAAAACGAGGGTCCCCATTGATGCCTGTCCATCTGTCTCAGGCAAAGATAGTCTAGAGGAACTGAGATGGAAACGAGGAAAATATTCATGTGTAGTCTGACACTGCCCGTTGAATCACCCCAGATGGATCCCTTTGCCTTTCTTGTCTTGCTTCCCCTCCCAGAGGACAGAGTAAAGCTGCAGGGAGCCAAGCACCACATTTTTCTCTCCCTTCAACCAAGGAGTCACAGGACCAGCTGCTTTCTGTCAGCTACACAAGAAAAGGGAGTTATCTTCTTTCTGCAGAAGCTGTGGGAAGGACTTCTCCTCTTTAGTTGTCTCATCTGGACTTTCAACATTCACCAGTCTGCAGGTTTCCCCCTTCCTTTGCCCCTGATGCTCAGGGGAGCCGAGCGCTAGAGCTGTGCTGTGGGGGATCTGCTTCTTGTAATGCGGCTGAAACGAAGTGGAGGGAGCTGGAGGGCAAAGGATGCTCCATCCGACGCATTCCCCGCCACGTGGCCGTTACCAGCTTGTGTGACGTCTGTCTTTTCTTCCCACTCTCCCCTCCCAGACTTCTGCCTGCAAAAACAATCCACTTCAAAACTGCCAGTGAGATGAGGCTCGCCTCTCGGCACAAATCCAATATCGCGTGGTGGGGAGGAAGGATGCAATGACACTCCTGCGCTCTGAAATCAGGCCTGGATCTGCCCCTGCTCACCACCACCCCAGGAGGCATCAGGATGCTTTATGAGCTATGTTGGTATGGTTTCTATTTGCAAGTGTTTCCATTCCTCCCTTCCTAACAGGACAGGATTCAAAGTTTATACTTAAAAATAAATAAACAAAACCGATCCTGCTGTCAGAGGAGAGGGGGGAAAAAAAGAAAAAGGATAAAAGCAGGAGAAGCAACTTTGTCCTTTGGTGCCAGCAGCGCCAGGCTCCTGCGGTTGGAACCCCAAAGAGAACCAAAGTATCTTCATCATTATCTAGCTGCAAATGGCAGCTGCTTTGCCAGCCGCTGCTCGGGCGGGACGGTCTCTTTTACGAGAGCAGGAAGGGAACAGTAGGGCAGGGAATTAAAATATGGGCTACAAATTGGAAACGGCAGGGGGTGGAGGGGGATTCAGCTTAGCCGACGGACGCCCAGCGTGCTCCCTATTTATTCTATGCCAATGACTTTGCTCTCAAGCAGCTTGCAGGAGAGAAAGAGAGAGCAATATATATATATATATGTCTTGCAGCTTGCCTTGGCCCAGGAAATTCCTGCAGAAGCCAATGGCAGGAGGGACTGCAGTGCCGTAGGTCAGGCAGTGATGCAACAGCCCATCTGCAGCCATGAATTGCCTGCCCTTGTGCAGGTTTCTCTCTGCCTAGAGAATAATCTCTCCTATGGATGAGGAATTGCCTGGGGAGGGAGGGTAGATGCAGCAGTGGCTGCATCCCCTTATGGTCCTGCAAACCCTGTATGAGGTTGAGCCCAGGCTGAAGACCTGTCAAATCTCATCCCCAGCCTGATCTTACACTCAGGGAAACCTGAACTTATATGTACTCTCCTGCATGACCTTGACACCTCTGTGTCTCAGATTTCCTGTCTTTAAAATGGGAGTCAGTGCCCAGCACTCAGAGCACCACCAGGATGAAGGTGTGGAGAGGTGCACAGTGCTCAGACAGGTCTGTGGTGGGGCCACACAGCCCTCCCTGGAGGAGCTGCAGCTCCTCTGCCTCTGGATGTCCCTTTCCAGAGGATTCTGTCCTTGTCTCCGCTTCTGTGGCCCCGTATCACCCCAAAATCAACCAACAGGCCTGCAGATGGCACGCACTGTCGGGAGAGAAGCATGCACAGGAGAAGGAACATAGTGCCTGAGAGGTGCCTCCCTAGTACAGCGAGGCCTGAGAGCAACCAGAAATAGAAACACGGGGCCATGAATTAAACACGCTGCAATCTCTTATCTGTCTCCAGCGGGGAGTTCAGCTCAGGGCAGATCACTCCTCTGCTTGAGTGGATGCTGGGGTGCTTCCCTGGGAAGGCAGGGCATGGATCAGCAAGTGTCCTGTCCCACTGGTCTAAACAGAAGCCCTTCCTGCGAGTGTCCCCTCCCCATGTCACCGTGGCACTGCTGGGCTCCTTGGGACAATGCTGACCAGTCCTGGGCACCACCCAGCTCTGGGGACCCTGAAGCATCCCCCAAAGAGATCTGCTGCCCGAGGGCCAGAGCCACGGGTTTACTCTACATGTCCCAACTGGGAGACCACCATGCCTGACCATGCAGAAGCGGGTGTGCTGCAAGAGGGGGACTGGGGAGGCACAAAATGCTTGTGGCTTCAGCAAAGGGAGACTGTCCCTGGGGAACACCCTGCACAACCAAACCAATGTGTCATGAGACAGGCAGTTTAGTAAGAGAACAGCCAGGGCTTCAATCTACAGGTTTCTCCTATGGCAGGGGACAGTATGGCCCTGTTATTTGTGGTGCTCCCAGGGGCAAACAGGGCTGTGTTTAACATCTGAAACCAACGTTGGCTGTGATTATTGCTCCTGTGGACACAAGTTTCTGCTGGCTTCTGTGCCTGGGCATGATACACGGGCAGGGGCTCACCCCACCAGCAAATACCCCAATTTCTGGAGGCACAGCAGCGGCGAGCTGTGGTCCTGCCAACTTCTGCTTGGGTGGGAGGGTGGCACAGGCAGGAGAAGGGCTCAGCCTTGGGGCCAGGCCACCCGGCTCTGCTCCTCCTGCCCGGCTCCCTCCACTCTCGGCAATTGTCTCGAGTCCCTGTGGTGGCGCTGAGGAAGGACCAGCCTTTCCCAGAGGCAGGCAGACACGGAGAACATCACTTGGGCGGCGGATGATTAGCTTTGCTGACAGCTGTCTCAAGTGGATGTATGTGATGGATGGTGCCTCGCTCTGCCCGAGCGCCGGAGTCCATTGCGTGTCTCTGAAGTCCACCAGACAGCGGAGCTCACCAAGGATTAGCCCCGTGCATGCCTGCAGCCCCAGGGCTTGAGACAACTCCAGGAGTGACAGGGAAAATGAAGGAAGTAATTTAGAGCCTAACGAGGGGAAGTCCACAAAGCCCTGGCTCAGCCTGAAAGCTGGTTGCTTGAGAAGGGGCTTGATTTTCATATGGCTTTGCAGGCGCTCTGAGCAAGTTTTCCCGACTCAGGAAGGGAAGCGCACGGGGATGCGGCATCGGGATGGCTTCTCCCCCCCAACTCCAGCATCGCTTCATTAACTGATCTCGCAGAAGACGCACGGCGTTTTCAGTTCACAGATAAAACACATTTGCTACATGGCTCGCACATGCGCAGGCCAGATGGCATGTGGGGACACAGTTGGTCGTGGAGACGGGCCACACGCAATTAGGCTACAAATGCAGCTTGCACACAGACCAGCTGCAACAAGCTGCTGCCCTGCACACGCTAAAGCACTTACCTTGGTCCTCAGGGATGACCACGCTCCCCTTCCCTGCTCCTCTCCTCCTCTTGCTGCTCCCCTACATGTGCACAGTCACCTGTGATGCTTGTGGAGACGACGGCCACGTCCATCACGCACAACTACGTGCCAAGCGTGAGTGTGGACACTGGTATAACACTGATCCCACCTACACAGCGATGTTTTCACGTGGATCAAACAGCCGCAGTGTCCCCACTCTGGAAATTGCAGCTGGGACATGCACGTACATCTTGGGGAGGGAACAGCGCTTGGATAAGCAAGACTAGGAAACCCAAGGGCAGCAGCACCCCATGCTGCTCTCTGTAGGGATATCTGGGGAAGGAGATCCTATAAAAAAACAGTCCAGACAAAACAAGGGTTTTGGGACCCCAGAATTCTCTGCTCCTCTCTGCCCGTTTCTCTCCATCGCTTGAAAAACCCTTGCCTGCCCCTGCAGAAGCTGTGTCTGCTCCATCTCCCTCCTTTTCATTGGCTTAATTGGCCGCTGCCTTACCGGGGGAAATCTCACCCTGGCTGTCAGCCCCGAGACGCACTTAGCAGCCTCCGAAAGCTACCGGGGGGGCACTGACATGGGGAAGGGTATTTAACCTGTCACAGAGGCAGCTGGGGAAAGGAGCAGGACTCGGCTGCCTCTAATTGCTCTTTGCGCAGAGGTGCCTTGTTTGTTCGATTAATTTGGAGCCATCACATGCCAGAGCTCAACAAGCAGCTGCGGAGAGGGGTGGGATTTTTTTCCTCTCCAGAAGGGTGGGGTATGCAAAGCCCCTTCTTTCCTTTAAATAGTCTCATCTCTTGATCTTTATGGCCATTAATGCTTGTTGTGCCCTTAGTGGGAACTGCATTGAAATGTGTCTATAGTGTTTTTTTACCCCCAAAGTCACCCAGAAGGTTACTGTCAGAGCAGGGTGGAAAATGCTAGTGCAGACCCAGGAATTAAATCCTGGAGGCTGTGCCATTTGGCAAAAGGAAATGCCTATTTCCATTGATAAATGAAGAGATATTTACAAAGCAACAGATATTCCTTCCTCCCCAAGGCTGCAAATCCCAGACCCAAATTGTCCTCCTTGTTAGCAAGCAAAATCCCTTCCACTCCTGATCTCTAAATGTCATGCACCGGCCCTGGGAAACACGGCGCAGCCTGGAAGGGGGAGAAGGACTCCTTGCCCTGAGACATACAGCCGTAAATCAGAGCAGAATCTATTTCCTCTGCCTGGATTTCACAGCTCTCTCTATGTTAATTTGGCTGGCTGCACTCTCTGCATGCGTCGTGCCGGGAGTCCCTTTCAGCAAGGTCTAGGATTTTGCTTTTCAGAGTGCAATAAAATAAAATAATACAAAAAGCCGTGTTTCAGCTTGCCCGTTCACAGTCAAATTTTCCCCAAGCGCGGGCAGCAGCCTTACGAGCCATTTTGGTTTGATAGCTTGGGTTTTATTCACGTAGATAATGAGTTTGGCAGGAGGTTAATAAGTGTCAACTGAAAGATAATTTAAGAGTTGTAAAGATAAATTTGTTGTGTGCTCTTTTTCTGTGCGTGTGGCTAATATCTCAGTGCCCATACCCACGCGCACATGCACACAGTGCACAGGCTGGTTTCTAAGTCCATAATCTATATGGTTTTCTTTATTCCTTGAGGTATTGTAAATAAATAAAAGTCCCAGTGAAAATCCTGCTGCATGTAAATTCCCATCTGCCTTTTTTTTTTTTCCTGGGCAAAGCGATTAGATTAACACAAGGAGGGAAAGAGGAGAAAAAGGAAAAGAATAGGAATAGAGCTTTAGAAATGTAGTAGCTTTTCCTCCCCAGCACAATGCTCAAGCTGAGAATTTCCTCACGAGCTAGACAGAGATGTGGCCTTTATGCATTTTTGAGATAGAAAGGGGGTCTTTGAAAAGGCTCGTCTGATTTAGACAGCTGGTTTTTCTTTGTCTTTTTTTTTTTCCTAACTTTAAAATGGGTTTTTCCTTAAAAATACCCTGTGTGTTGCCTCACTGTAGCCAAACTAATGCAAGTTTCCAGTGTAGATGGTGCTTGGCTGGAGCTTGGTGCAAACCAGGGCTCAGGACACTTGTGCCCAGGGACAAGAGGAGTCACAATTCCATTTGGGGACATGGCCCAGGATCCCTCCTACCCAAATCCCCAGTGAGCAGCACGAAGGTCTGGCACGTCCCCTCTAACAAAGCTCAGGCTGCTTGGAAGCGATTTTCCCCATAAACTGATGCTTTCTGCCTCCCTGAAAGCTCTATTAGAGCTTGAGCCTCCATGTTTTAAACAGCAGGATCAATGCAATACTTAGCAGAAGGTAGAACGCTCCCCGTGCCGCAGAGAGGAACAGAACACCCAGGACACAGTGAAGTCCCCTTGAACCATCAGTGCTCAAGGGGACTTCTCTGCCCCAGCCATCGCCGGGGTGAAGGGCCCTTCCTGGCTCAGCGAGCGTTTTGTCTGCACCCCATGAGCAGCTAATTGGCACCAAAACGCCACGCTGGCCCTTGCCTTCCTCCCCTGCTCCGTCCCATCATCTTCCTAATCCCTTTAAAGCAGAACGGTTTAAGAAGGATCGGGTGGTGGCTGCTGTGCGGCGGGGGCGAGCGAGAGAGGCCAGCGGGGCTTTATCACAAGTATCAATATGATACTGTTCCATAAAACAAACCCCCCGAAGTTAAAGATTATTTACATTTTAGATACGGGTAACAACCATAATCTATTTGATTAGGCGAGGCTTGAATTAAGTACCAAATTTATCTCTTTACATTGTCAAAGTTAATAGTAGTTTAAAGATAAACCTCATTGAAACTCTGCCTTCCCTGCTGGGCTAATTAACACCCATTTAGGCTCTTAAACCTTTGATGGGTGTTTCTGTTCCAGTGCTTTGGTAATAGGGGAAACTGCTTTAATAAATCAGAGAAAAATCTCAGCCGAGCAGCGCAAACCAAAAGGCTCTCTGACCAGGTGTGATGGGTTTCCAATGCGCTGAGAGAGATAAAAGCACTTTCTTGATTAAATACTGCCACCAGGTTGAACTCTTGAGTTTTCAGGGGCTGGGACTGCTACCACTGCTAATGTGCTTTATTTCGAGGTTGGTCCTGTAAAATGAGCCAGATCGATGGAGAAACTCAGCCAAAGTCTGCTGAACTCGATGGGTGACCTGTGCGTTTGTTGGCTTTGACTTTGGGCAAACACGCATAGTCCACAGAAGACTGTGAGGACTTCAGACTCTCCTCCATGGGGAGATATTCTGGTAAAGCAATGCCTAAATTAAAAGAAAGTGGGAATTTAACATTCTGGTGCAAAGAAATCCTGAGTGAGCTGTGACTGATGGAGTCACGTTGGGCACTGCAGTGGGATCAACCCCAATTTTGCCCTACCAGAATCAGGACTGGTGGATCCAGCTGGGGGTTACTGCCATGAGCTTCTCCCACATCCCTTGGATCCTGCTGCTGGTCTGTATTTGGCTTTTTGAGAAAATGCCTGGTTGCTCTTTCGAGTGCCTCCATCTGGATGCCTTTTGAGACAGGACAGAAGCCTCCACCCACACGTGAGCATAACCCTGTGCAATTCCTGGTGCCCCAACCCCTCCTCAAGTGGCAAGTGCCTGAGAGCATCATGGGGGCACTTGCCCTGGGCTGCGGCCACAACCATCACAAACTGGAGACAGAGCCAGAGGAAGAGGGCAGGGAGTTGTCTAAGCCCCCAGATACCCCAAAATACTTTGGCAACTCCTGCTGCGACACCAAAGCTGGGGGGTTCGAAGCCCCCTCTGCTGCCTCGGATCCAGGGAGACTCCTCACTGATGCCCAGGGAGAGCATCTCCCGGCACCCCAGTCGGCTTTAAGGAGCAAGAACAGGGCAAGGAGAGATGGTGCCACATTTAATTAGCTCTCAGCAAAACCAGATTATTCTTAACATTAAACTAATCTTCAAAAAGGGAACCCTTTAAATGAAAAGAGAAAGTGCAAGGCTAGGAAACCATTAATTGATTCCTTATTCATTAACCTTTGCAAACCATTCAAAAGAGCTGAAAAACGACTTCCTTTGGAGCAAGGGCTTATGCAGGGGCTCGAAGGAGCCTCTCGTAACCTACAATGCGCAGGGCAAGAGAAGGCACGGTCCCAAACTGCTCCTTGTTTTGCTAATTGGAGAGCAATTCCTCCCACCCAGTCCCTGCTGTAAACACCACTGATCTCGAACACGCTCATCTGAAACCACCCCGGAGCCACGACAGCTTCTCTGATATTTAATCTGTAAACCTCAAACTTCTCATGCCCATCACTAGCTGAGCAGCCCAAGTCTCATGACAGTTATTTTCCCTTTTTCAATCCAGAGCTTCTGGAGCCAAGGGATTTGCATTAAAAAAAAGTCCTCGGAAGGACGAGATTGCGAGGAGCAGTTTGCAAAGGGCTTTTGGGTTGAAAAAAACCCCAACCACCCAGAGCCAAATGAGGCTGACAACGATATACTAAAATCCAGATAGAAAATCTCCAGTTTAGTCACTAAAATGAATTAAGCGGGGAAGGGAGATGAGCTGCCCGGGGAGCACCTAGTTGTGGTCACCCAGAGAGTCAGCAGGGAGACGGAGCAGTTCCCGTCCACCCGCTGTCCCCGAGCGTCGGAATGTGTGGCCGTAGGTCTCTGTCCCTCTCCCCTGCCCGGCCACCTCGCAGCTCCCAGCCCCTCGTGCCCCAGAGTTGGCTTATTTTGCTTTGGAAAGGCTTTTTCCCGGGGGAGCTCCGCGTGCCCGCTGTGCCCACCCTCCCCGGGAAGGCGGACAAACAGCGGCAGTTTCCATAGCCACTGGGGGAGAGAAGAAAGAAAAAAGCCTGCCCAGTCAACGGCTGCCAAATCGCTTTTGTTTGTGCCTAGCAGCACTTGGATTTTCCCTGATCTGAAACGACACTTTTCTCCCTTTCTGGGGTCTTGTTTTCTGGGTATTTGATTCTTGTGCCAGGCTTGGACAGATACCAATGGCTAAAAGCTTCTCCTATAAACTCTGGAATTAACGACCTCGTCGGCACAGCGGGGCAAAAACCTAGAAGCGTTTTCTCTCTTCACGCAGTTTAGGCAGAAGGGAACCAAGCCCTTCGTGGGAATGCCTGCTCCAGCCTCTCCCAGAGGGCTGGATCCAAACCTGGAGATATGGTACCTGGAAAGCTCAGATGGCATTTGGATGTTGCCATTCAGGCTCACATGATATGCCGTGAACGCGGTGCTTTGGGGACACGTCAGACCAACAAATTGCATCAACTCAATTGCTCCTGTTTGCAGGAGGAGCTGGGTTTGCTGCAGAAGGACTGGAGGAACCTGCGTCCCCCAGAGCCCAGGGCCCTCAGCCTCGTGGGCTGAGCACACACATCTCTGTAGCAGAAGCATTAAGGATTTGTGCCCTCCCTGAACACGAGCCACGCAGCGTATCTGTGTTGCACCAGCCTCTCAGCACGGGGATGAATTACAGCCTTAGCATGTCTTCAGCAAAAAATTCAGTATCCCCCTCAAGCAGAGATCAGGTGTTTGGAAAGTCACAGGTCCTGATCCTAACCAAAACCTCCAGAAATCCCGTTCCCCTCCCACGCATCCCCCGTGTAGCACAAGGGCTGTTTCCCCATCGCTCCTCAGCATCCTCCCTCCGCTCCTGGCTCTGTCCTCGCTCCCCTGGTTCCTCCTGCTTCGCTCAGCGTTTGAAGCTGGGTGCTCTTTAAAGCAGTCTCTAATGATACTCCATTGATCTCAATTATCCAGAGACAACTCTCAGTTATCCTGAGGCCGATTAAGCAGGTTGCAGATTAATCACAGCCTGCTAAGTGCCCCCTTCATCCTCCTCGCTGGTTCCTTACATCTTGATTTTGTTCTTTGAGGGAAAACACACAAGACACCGTGTGCTCCCGATTCCCGTAACACAAGGCAGAACGGTGCCTTTGCTGCATCTGGCTTCTCCCACCTGATTATTAACCTGGACACAGAAGACTCAACTGGTGCTTTCGTTGCTATTTCTTATTTCCATCGCTGACAGCTGCACATTCAGGAAAGTGGGGGGAAAAAAGCCTCCAAAGAGATTCTTTTCTACAAATTCAGCAAATTTTTCTTTCTTGAAATGGAAACCCCTCATCAAAGAGCCCTGTTTCACCTGTGTTTCAGCGTTTGGGTCTGGCTCATCCCAAATTTACACGGTTGGTGGTGCCCAGGAGGAAACCTCAGCACTCTGACTAGATAGAGGACGGAGATGCTTTGGGATGCTCCTGTAGGGAGAAGCTTGGAAGGGTTGGGAGCTTTCTGGGCACCTGGGAAGCACAAAGTACAAGGATTTTCCCTCCACACTGGGCTGTCCCCAGCTTAGAAGCGGCTCAGGTCGGCCCCAGACTGTGTGCAGGCACAGCCCTGGTCATGAACCTACACCCCAGGGGACACACGTGTCCCATCAGGGCTGGGTGGCCTCTGCATCTCCATCCCACTGCCCTCCTGCTGCCACCCTGCGATGCTCCAAGGGCAGGGCTGCACAAGGGGATTGCTTTCCCCTCCTCCTCTCAATTATTTTGGCTTTCCCCTAGAGTTTACAGCTTTGCAAGATGCTTCTGTCACAAGGAAGAATGGGTGGAAGGAGGAGGGTCACGCAGCATCTGGGAATCAGGAATATTAGAGCAAAATATACTCAAAGGAAGGAGGAAAAAAAATTCACCAGTAGCACACTGCCCTTCTAAAGCTTGCTGTTTGTCCAAATGTTTTTCTTTTTTTCTTCTTTAAGCTCTTGACTCCACTCAAAAGGAAGGAAGGAAAATAAATAAATAAATAAAATAAATCAAAATAAAAGCAGGGAGGGCAGCGGGCCCTGCACAGCTGCCCTGCTCGGGCTGCCTGGCTGCGAGGCCGAGGTGGTGCCCGTGTCCCTGCGCTTTCCAGATTAAGCACAAGTGCTTTGTGCAGATAAATTGAAAACCCTCAGCCCCGGAATACAGGCTCATGGAGCGGCGCTGTCAGGTTAGAGAGGGAGAGAGGGAGCAGCTGCCTATGGAAAAAGAGATAAAAAACCACGAGAGAGAGAGACTGGTGTGCCTTTATGTCTTGAGCTATAAGCCCGAGACGGCTTTCAGATGGGAAAAACGCAGAAGTTCGAAACATATGTATTTATTTATATATTACACACCCACACATACAGCTCCACATATACTAAACACAATTATATAGGCATGCACACAAATATATATGTATCCACACACACAGACGCAAGTGCTAGGAATATCCTACAACCTCAGATGCTCGTGCCCTCCCAACGGCGTGTGCCCGAGTGGCCGGTCCACACAGTAGCCACGGCCACAGGCCGGGCACAGTAGCCACGGCTGCTCCTGCAAACTGGGTGGCAGAGGAGGAGACGGGGCTGGGGACGGGCTGGCGGCAGCGCCGGGGACCAGCCGGATGGCAGCAAGCCATGCGTGGGGGGGAGCACGCTCCAGTACCCCCGGCTGGCCCAGCTGCCTGCGGCGGGGACACCCTGCTCCTCCGTGGTCTGCCATTTAATTAATTATCCCTTTCAATTAACTCCTTTACTTCCCTCCTTCCACGCAGAGCTAAGTGACAATCCCCAAGCCCTCTTTAGCATCCCTTGGCAGAGCGCGGAGGCGAGGGCGGTGGGGAGGGGGACAACGGGACCGGCTTCTGGGGGACAGGCACATCTGCCGGCTGGGCAGGGAGGAAGGGGAGGAGGAGGACTTCTGGCTTGGTTTCTGCTGTGAGAGTTGAATCACGCCAGGGAAAGGCTAACAGCAGAAGTGAAATTATTTCCCATCTTCCCCAGGCCTGGCTCGCTCTCTCTCACACACCCACAATCTAGCCCGTGATCTTTAAGCGAAACTGGCTTTTATCATTACTCGTTCAATCTAGTCAATCAAAATTTCAATTAATGGCGAGGAATTATCATTCCATTCAGCACAGAGAGAGGCTTTTTTTTTTTTTCCTCTTAGAAAAAGTGGCTGTCACGTTGCTGATTCAAGCACTGGCCAGCCTCCACCAGCACCCCCCTATCAGCCCAGCAGCGATGCTGGGGGCTCCCTTCTCGGCCCCGCAGGTTAAACCCACTGCTGCCTTTTATAGGCAGAAAGCACCGACCCTGCTGATAATGATGATTTTTTTTTCCTCCTTCCCTAATTTCCCTGCGTGGAGTTTCTCTGTGCTTGCCCAGGACGAAGGGCAGCAGCTCACCCTGTATGGGGGGAGGCGAGCTCAGGAGGGAAGGATGGAGGGAGAGGGGGTTTAGAAGAAGAATCCATTTGTAATTACTGAAATAAACACAAGTCGGGGAGAAATGCAAATGCCTCGTGTTGTGAATTGCTTGACAGAAGAAGTGACAGCTTTTTATTAGGGTGATAACAGCGAGGAGTTTTAAAATAGAATAATCGGTGCAACAAAAGCAATTTTCATTCTGAATTTTCATTTTAAATGGATGATCTCGTTTTAATCAAGCGAGTCATCACAAAATGCTTTTAATTACCAAAAGTCAAGAGCTATATTGTAATTTTAATGTCTACTTTCAGGCTCATGATTAGATTTATACAAAATGCGTGTGTGGGGGTTGTTGCCCCGTTCCTGCTTTCTGTCATTTCCCCCTCAAATGAGCACAAGATCTGAATTTACCATTCAAAAAACCTAAAAGGCTTTTTGGAAGTGCACTCACCTTGCCAGCAAATACAGAATGGGCTTGAAGCGGAAGATTTTTGTTAAAATCTGGGTTTGTTTATTTTCTTCCCCTATCTCCTTCTGTGTTATTTGAAGCAGCTGAGCTGCTAACATGAAGTTTGACTTTTTGTGCTTTTAAAGGCGTTCTGGGATGGTGCCGTAAGCCGAGAGATTGGACCCCTTCCCGCAGACTCAGAGAAGGATCTGCATCCACCATCTACCATCATGCCAGTGAAAAGGCTAATTTCAGGCTCAATTCCAGCCACAAAACCCACCTCTTTAGAAGAAAAACGGCTGAGGCTGTGTGCTTTGTGATTAGAACTGAGACTACACGGCCAGGTCCTCCCTGGCTCCGCGAGAGCCTCCCCCGACACCTCCCTGAACTTCAGTAGAGCCATTTATACCACACAAAGTGGGTGCAAACCAGGAAAGGGAGAAGCTGGACTTTTATTTATTTTTTTTTACTGGTGCAACCTGCCAAGGTCCCTTCTTCCTTATGTCTAAATATGGAAGGGTTAATCATAGAATCACAGAATGGTTTGGGTTGGAGGGGACCTTAAAACCCACCCAGTGCCACCCCCTGCCCTGGGCAGGGACACCTCCCACCAGACCAGGTTGCTCCAAGCCCCCTCCAACCTGGCCTTGAACCCCTCCAGGGATGGGGCAGCCACAGCTTCTCTGGGCAACCTGGGCCAGGCTCTCACCACCCTCATAGTGAAAAATCTCCAGATATCTAATCTAAGTCTACCCTCTTCAACTTTGAAGGCATTACTCCTTGTCCTATCACTACAAGTCCCTCCTCATCTTTCCTGGAGCACCTTGAGGGACTGGAAGGGGCTCTAAGGTCTCCCTGGAGCCTTCTCTTGTCCAGACTGAACAACAGACTGCAGCAACATCTGAGTGGTGGGGATGGCTCCAGACCTGTGAGCAAGAGGAAGCCGCAGCACGGTGGCCAGTATGTCCTCCCCAGCTCCAGGCTTCCCTGCCCCAGCCAAAGAGGGAAGGAGGGGTGAGCCCAGGACACATCTGGGATGTACATGGCCATGGAATGTTGCTTTTCAGGGCACAGTGAGAAGGAAACTCAGCAGCTGAATTCATGCTTCAGTAACTTTCCCCCCTCAGGTCCTGTGCTAATGTCAAAGGGGAATGGTGTTGGCTCCTGGAGCAGGAACCACTGACTCACCCCAAGATCCCACCAAGAACATCATCTCGGATCAGAAGATGACATGAGCTTCACGAGCAGCCCAGGGCCTGGAGAGCATCCCTAGCCCTGCCACCAACTTCCCACATCTCCCTTTCAACTTCTTTTGAACTCCAAACGCACTGCACCAGCCCTGGAATACGGAAAACTACTCAGAACGCTTAATTTAAAAAATAAATAAATAAAAAATCTGTAAGACTTGGAGGCACTGCCTTTTGAAAGTCAGTGTAACAAGTCTCCCTCGCATCCTTTGGCTTTATGTGTCTTTTCCTCCCGTGCTGCACACTTTGCTCCTTTCATGCTGCTGTTCAGACCCGGCACGGTGAGAAGGGATGAAAGCCATTCGCAAATACGTTCTCAGAAGAAAAATCTGCTCCTCTTCCCACCTCCCCCCCCCCCCCCATTTAAAAAGCAGTTCCTGTTGCTGTGCATTGTTTGCGTGCAGGGATTAAAAACGCTTGAAAGCCCGAACCAGAAACGAGATGTCGCATTTCTAAATTCTCCATGAAGGCGTGAACGAAGGCACAACACGCAGCCAGTGCTGACATGCACAAAACAGCTCATTATATGGGAGAAAAACCAGCACCTTTCACCCCCCGACAAGCTGGAAAAGGAAAAATCTCCACCAGATAACCTGACCGAAAACCTCACGGGAGAGGTGTGAGCGTGCAGGGTGCTGGGAGATAATTGGGAGAGCCCCCACCATCTCAGAGCAGCGGCAGGCGAGAAAATCCATCCTTTTGCAGCTCAATAAATAAAATATGCCAGCAAGAGACTCCTTCCCCGTTCTCCTTTAATTCCTGCAGCCCCAAACTGAGCTGAAACTGTGCCCACCCTTGGCATCGCGCTGCACGGCTGAGTAGACCATGCTTTTAGCTGAGCTATCAGGCTCCTGCCCACGCCATCCCCTTGGAAATTTGGGACAGGGGCCTTGATTAGGCTGGTTTGAAGCTGTTATCTGCGATGCTCTGCACTATGGGGACTTGGAAGGGATGAACTTCAGGGCTCTTCTAATCAGTCCTACTCAGGATCCACCAGCCCCAAGGGGACACATTGTCAAGGGCTTCCTTTGCCAACTGGTTGCTTCATCAGCCATCTCCAAACCCCTCAAATTAAAATTACTCGTGGTTTCAAACAGGTCCTCTGCCAGATTTGAATGGCTGGTTTATTTTCCCAGGCAGGATTGTCCCAGAACAGATCCCCTTCCCCTTGTCCTGCCACCACCTGTGTTTTTTGACAGAGAGCTAAGACCACCTTGATGTCTCTATTTATTTTTTCAAATAATTTAATAAAGATCCTCAAATATTCAAACAATGCAAGCATCAGACACGGAAATTAGCTGGGCCTTCAGAGGCCAGCTTTCTCTCTTCATTAATATCAATAACAACCGTGGAGCTTAATTGAGCCACTCTGGAAGATGCCTTTGGACAAGCACGCGGCAGCAAGAGAAAACGGGGCTCACCATCACGCCTGCCTCCTCTGCCAGCTGGTACCCCAAATCTGGCAGCTGGAGGAGACTTGTGCCTGGGGATGATGCCTCACACGACACAGAAAGCCGGGTGAGATGTGAATGAAAAGGCTCCTTTGCAAATATTTGAGTCATTCCCACCACGAGACCCCGATTTGCTCATCCTGGAGATGGGCGCTGGGGGAGAAGCAGGGTGGGAAGTGGGTGCTGCTGCCCCCCCGGCAGCACGTGTCCCTGCCTGTACCTGTGTCCTAGTGTTGTCCTTACCTAGAGCTCTTCCAGTTCCACTACTCACCACTTTCCCCATTTCATGCCCGGAATTTAAAAGATCTGTGTATTTATCTGCTGCTCTGTTCAAATTACCGACCGGGCTGTGCTCTCCATGGTCTCTCTGGGAACAGGCAAGATGCTACATGGCTTTTTGATCGAAGCAATCTTTCTGTTGAGGTGGTTTTTTTCTTTGCACAGGGAAAAAAATGCAGATTGTTTTTAATAGCTTTTTTTCCCCCTTTCTTATTTTTGCCAAAGAGCATCAACTCGAGGTGAAATATTTCCCAGTGCTGACAAAAGCTTTGATATTGTAATGCCAAATCCGTCAAGCCAAAGCTTTTAACTCGGCATTGTTCTTTTTTTAAAATATTGGATTTGTGACGTTTGTCCTCCTTCCTCTTGCCCACGATTGATCCGCCTGTCCTATTTATCTCCTCCATCTCACTGGGCCATGGCCTCGAGCCCACTGGAGACTTTGCATTGATTGCTTGGGATTTTGGATGAAGCCAGCCAGTTATTTTCCCTTCCCCTCTTCACCTCCGATACCTGTTGTTTATCCTCTAAGCAGTTCTGGATGAGGGTTTTTTTCTGATTTCAATTGGCCAGAAAATGCACACCCCAGCTTTGTGGATCGGGGTCAAGTTTGGTTAAAAAATAATTTTAATATTTAAAAAGTTCTTTCACAAGTCAAAATTCTTCTGCAGCATTTCCAAAACCCAATGTTTCCACTGAGAGGACACAAAATGTTTCATGTAGAAATTAATTGCATCAAGTTGTGAAGCGCCTTCGAAAGGTGATGGAAATTCTTACACGTGGAGAACAAGCCATTTTGTTTTTCACCAACTCATCAGAAAATAAATCTCAGGTCAGTTTTAAATGCTGTTTCCCTCCACACCGGTGCAACCTACGCATCAGTTGGGGAATGCTGGCATCTATTTCGCAGTTCTGCTCTGGTCTGAAGGCTCAGCCTGTCCCTCCAGACCTGCCATCACCTTCCTCTCCCAGGGCATTAGTCTAAACCTCTCCCAGCACTGACTTTTTGGTGTTTCTAAATTAACTACCGATTGTCACTACTTTTCCCTTCAGTCAACAGAGAGGGACTATCTTCTCCGGCGAGCGATTGCAAACACTGAAGCTAAACTTGCTGTGACAGATTAAAACAGGCTTTCCTTGGGGAGAGGAGGAAAAACGCCACCGCGAAGGTGGTCGCTGCAGCCTTTGGCCCGAAGCAAATCCCATAAACCAGGCAGGATGTCAGGTCTGTAGCTCCAAACAGGCGCTGGGATTACTGGGAGACTGGCAACATCACGGGTGTAAAGAGCTAGTGTAGAGGATTAAGCTTTAATGAGGGCTTTTAGCATTGAAGGTATTGAAAACACAATGAGAAAGAGAGGAAAACGGTTTCAGGGTCCTTTCCCCTATTCACACACGGCGTCTCTCATCGAGGCGTTCGCACCCGTCAGCTACTGAGGGTCATTTCAGGATGAAGAATTACATGCTGGAAATGTTGTTTTCCCGCCTCAAGTCCCTGCATGTGCTTCGATGCTGCCACGGGGCAGATTTCCTCTTATGAGAGCATTTTGCCCTTTCCCACCGGTGCCAGATAACGCAGCTGGAGCCATTTGAGCGCCTTAATTCACAAGTTTTTGCCCTTCAACTCTCCTCTGGGATTCAATAAAAACCCCCAGCCCCAAAAACAAACAGCAAAATCTCATTCAATTATTTAAAATGGGGAGAAACAGCAAAAAAGTTCCCCCATCCAGCAATTATGGGTTACACAGGCTATAGGGAGGAGTGACTCCAAACTCCAGCATCACTAAACAAATCTGGTCCTTACAAAATACTGCTAGACCTTCCTCCGGAAAAGCTTTGAAGACAGCAAGCAAAATCCTCCAACACTGACCTGCGATGTAAGTCCCCCTTAGCTCGTTTCTGCCTATTTTAAGGCTTAATTAGTATTAAAGGCCCTAGGAAGTCTGAAAATTATTCATGGAGAATGTAGTGGTAGATATGGCCCAAGGAAAAAAGGAGGTTAAGGCTGAACTACAGAGCCTGTCCAGGTGACTAAATCTAGATTTTTACTGTTTCGTTGCTAAAGGGAAAAATCTAGGTGCAAATTTGGGATTTTTCCCCCCCCTTCTCCTGCCCAAAATGTCAAGGTATCGCAAAGCTTTTCAAGCCTGGAATTGAGGCAAAGAAAAACTGTCAAAGCCCTCAAAACAATTGGGAGAAACGTGGGCCAAGATGGTTCATTTTTACTACGACAGGTTTTTTTATGAACTTGCCCAATCATTTAAAGCAAAAATTGATCTGCTAAAAGACACTGAGAAGCCAGTTAGTCCAACGTAGTCTTATGGGTCTTGTGGTGAGGGATGTTGGGCTCCCCAGCTCTGAAAGACCTTCCATGATCTCTGCCTTTGCCAGTAGTAATTAACTAAGAATTTCTTAGTAATTAGCAGAGAATAATAATTAATTTTTGGTAATTAATACTAAGAATTGTCTTAGTAATTGACTCAGAATTTATAGAAATTCTCAGTAATAGAAAGTCACTGAATTGCAACCATTTCCAGATGAAAAGATGCGTGTGGGGGTGCTGCTTTCTGTTAATTTGCCCAAAGTAAAAGTTGGAGACAGGGATAACTCTATTTACAGAAACCAGAAAATAAAGAGAAATTGTCCCTTCTGGTCCCTGCTTGGCTGGAACATGCCCATTCCCATCTCCAAAGCCACCACGGGCGCAGCACATCCCCAGCCCAGGGCTGGACCCTGCCCTCTCCCTCGCTCTCAAGCTCCGCAGCCGACGTAGCAGGTTTTGCCTTCAGTGATCACTTCTAAAATGTACCTCTGGGGGTTGTATTATAATTTTTGTTTGACCTTTAAAGAAAAGCTCTAATCGACAACCAATTTCTGTCTCATTTTGTGACAGCTCCTTTTGTACTGCCAATCACAGGTGAGTTATTAAGGAGAAAATCAGGTGGGCAGCCTCCCCCCACGAGCACCTCGACAAAGAGAAGCCTATAATGACACCAGGAATTCCTCTAATCGCTCTTTTCCAGCTGCCAAAAACGCCACAAAGGGTTTTCATCGAGATGAAACTTCTCTAAGGATCCGTAGACAATATCTCCTCGGGAGGCAGGAGAAAGCCCACGGCAAGCTGCTGCCTCGGCGCGGTGCTTCCCGACTCACTGCTAGCGATTGATTGTGCTTGGAGTCTCCCAAACCACAGCTGGGATGGAACCTGTGGATGGGATGGATGATGGATGCAGCAGCAGGAGATGGTTGAATATTTCCTGCCTCAGGGAAATGGTATAAAATGTGGGAAAAGAGGGAATAGGTGGAGATGCACACGTGGGAGAGCACGGAGCTTTAAGGAATCACATTGGGGTGCTTTGAGAGAGGCAAAATCCCATTTTGGTCCCCATTTTTGGTTTGCAGAACTGCAGCCCTTCCTCAGGCATCTCCCGCAGCCGAAGCATTCTGGTGCAGCACCTGGATTTGGACAACACACCAACACCATGGAGCCTCTGCTTGTCCGGGAAAAAGAAATCCCATCCGTGACAGGGATGGGCAGATGCTGATTTTCCCACTGCCGGGACTGGCTCAGCTCCGCACAGGCACCGAGGCACAAATAACACATCACCCCTCTGCTTTTGAGTCCCTTCTCACCCCAAAGTGAAGCTGTTCAACGTGCTGTGTAACCAAGGCAAAATGAACTTTGCTCCCTGAATCCGCTCCCCGACAGCTGCTCCGTGCTTGCTCCAACGGCCGTATTTCACAATTAGTACCGACTCTGTGGTTGGCTCTAATGAGCTTCCTGCCACCTCCTGAAAGAACAATGCAGGGCCCCACGTCCAGGCAGGGGGATGAGCAGAGGCTGTCGGAGGAGCAGCACTGACCACACTGTCACCAACCTGTGAACCTCCTCACTGCTCCGGGCAGGGATTGCCATTTGAAAACAAGTGCTTCCCACTCCAAAGCCTGAATGTGGCTCCCATTTCTGCTGATGGAAGCGGGTGAAACAAGCAGGAGAGAGTCCAACGTAGGGCAACTAAGATGATTGAGGGATTGGAGCACTTCCCTTACGGGGAAAGGCTCAAAGAGCTGGGGCTCTTTAGCCTGGAGAAGAGAAGGCTGAGGGGAGACCTCATCTATGTTTACAAGTACCTAAAGGGTGGGTTGAAGGATGATGGAGCCGGACTCTTTTCAGTGGTTCCCAGTGATAGGAC